>JBBDGP010005264.1:0-75000 GCA_037952835.1 Lithobates septentrionalis
GACTTTAACGGCAACTCATTTAAAATTTATTTTATTCAGTAGAAAAAGTGTGTGTATGTGTATATATGTGTATATATATATATATATATATATATATATCTATATATATCATAAAAGACATAAGGAGTCTGTGACAAAAGGGTAATAAAAAACAGTGTCATACATTCTATAAAAAACTATACAACGATATACTGTATGTACGAAATTCAAGACTATATTCATTGGTCTTGCCACGAAATCTTACGCGTTTCGGGACTTAGGCATAATGTCCCTTCATCAGAGACAGGTCGTGGATCATAGACCTATTATACAATGAAATATAAACAAAATGAGTACAAAAAACAATCATGTATAAATGACATTTACAGGTATCACATATATGTCATTTGGTTTATTGTGACCGTGAATAAGAAAAAGCGTAACCTACCCATACATATCAGTAACGGAGCATCTATGCCAAGATCGCTGCAATAACGGTGTCGGATACTCCAGGTCTGACAGGTGTAAACAAGGACCTGAGTGCATCTGCTGGCCCAACTCTATCCACACTGATCCAACCCACAAACATAAGGGGGCGTCCCGCGGCTCCGCCACACAAACTAAAGCCAAATCGCAGGCACTACAACATGCTGTATCATCTGCGGGATAGAAAAACGTGCTATATAGTAAAAGTTTGCCAGAGGCTAATAAGCAATTAGAGAAGTCAAAGGGCAGAGGTGGGGGTTAATGGGAGGGCTGTGTTCATACCGGAATATCCACAGTTCAGGCCAGAACAGTCTGCATCACCATAAGAGAGGGAGGAGTATTGCCATATGTATGCAAGTGCAGATCGAGCCAGGGAATTGACCCATATGAGGGCTAGATCCGTGGACAAACAAACAGGGGATAAAGCAACCCTGAGAGTTTCAAATTAAATAAACAAGCGGTTTAGCTGGACCACAGCCATCCAAAGATAGTACTTACATGAGGGTGCAATGTTAAGCCCTGGTGAAGCAAAGGTGGTCCTATAGAGCGTCCGGGCTGGTCACCGCCAAGTGTGGTAATGATAAGCCCGTTCGGGTGCATCGCTGAAATATAAGGAGCCTGGGGGGCGTGGTGTAGCGTGACGTGCGTCTAATCAGCGCAACGTCATCACATCAGTCACATAGTAGGGGTGTGTGAGAGGGGAGCGGTCGCGCTATAGCGCCACGCCCACTGCACGTTCCCGTACTGAGGACGAGAAACAGCGTGCAGCTGACAGGCAATCCCGCCCACCGTGAAAAATCAAAACACAGCAGACGGAGCAGCGAGATAAAGTTTGATGGTTGCCTAGCAACTGCTGTGTGACCGTTTTCTCATAAGGATTCAAGGAAATTGCTCAGGCATCAAAGGGCAATTCATTTGAAACAAAGTTTTAGTAATAATGGACGCTGTATAGCCTGTGCCGCCCGGTCTGTGTTAACCCATTCAAGCAGAAAGGCCCGTCATATTCAGTGTGTGGTTTGCATAGCCACACTAGTTTAACCCCTTGGAGCCTGGGGCCTCTAATTACTACCGTAATATGCGCAACACAGGAGTGAGACAAAAGATGTTTGTTTGTGTATAACTGGCAGGACCATAGGGGTCCCCCAAGACACACAATCCCACCCGAAGGGGGGGGAGGGACAGTGGTGGGAAAAGGATCCCGAGCCGCCGCTGCACGGCCCGCCCCACAGAAAAATCTGAGAGGGGGGTCATGCACCGACGCAGAAAAGGCCAACGGGCGGACCACCCGCCACAAATTTGCGGCTAGGGTGTCCCGCCAGGAGGCCAAAAACAGAGTCCCCCCATAGGCGAACCAAAGGAAGCCCGGGGGGCCCCCCTGCGCCGGGTGGGACAGGGAAGGGTCAGCCGAAACAAAGACAACCGCAGGCTCACAGATCCGGCACAGAATGCTCCAACATCAACAGGGTATAGGGGCCATTGTCAACATACCATATATGTGGATTGGGTAGCATAGACACATAAAAAGGCATTTCAATTTATTCTAGAGACCGAACAAGATGATAAGGAGCAGCCACAAAATGGTAATACATAATTATGGTTGAGGTATGGATGGATAGTAAATATGCGGTGGGCCTGTGAGAAGAAACTATAAGTCCTTCTCACAAAGACCAGTTGTAAAACCCTCTAAAAACGGTCTGTAGCTGAACTGCTCATTGAGGCCCGGGGGTGAGGTGGCAGCAAGGTCCATAATCCAGCGAGCCTCTGGCTGTAGAAGGACCTTATTCCAGTCTCCGCCCCTCGGGTTAGGGTGGATTCTGTCCAAAAATAGAAATTGGATTTTTGGGAAGACCCCGTGATGTTTGTTAAGAACATGTCTCCCCAAAGGGAAATCGGGGTCTGCTTTTTTCATTGGGACAATATGTCTGGATGCCCTTACAGAATATTTCAATTTGGTCTTGCCAACGTAAAAACGTTGGCATTGGCATGTGAGCAGGTATACTACCCCCTCGGTTTTACAGTTGCAGTAGTGGCGGGGGGTGTATTGTCAACCGTTGGGGAGAATATAATTGGGGTCTGTATTGATGTATCTACATATCGAACATCCCCCACATGTGAATGTCCCTAGTCTTTTGCATGAGTCATTACGAAAGTTATCAACAAATTCACTATGGACTAGTTGGTCCTTTAAGGAACTCGCACGTCGATAAGTGATGGAGGGTCTTGCCGAAATGTGAGGACGTAATAGCGGGTCGGTGTAGAGGATGTGCCAAAATCTGTCAAAAATGGATCTGACAGATTTGTGTTGATCAATGGAATTTCATAATCATTCTCACCCATAATTATGTATTACCATTTTGTGGCTGCTCCTTATCTCCTTTTCCCACCACTGTCCCTTCCCCCCCCCCCCCCCCCCTTCTGGTGGGATTGTGTGTCTTGGGGGACCCCTATGATCCTGCCAGTTATACACAAACGAACATATTTTGTCTCACTCCTGTGTTGCGCATATTACGGTAGTAATTAGAGGCCCCAGGCTTCAAGGGGTTAAACTAGTGTGGCTATGCAAACCACACACTGAATATGACGGGCCTTTCTGCTTGAATGGGTTAACACAGACCGGGCGGCACAGGCTATACAGCGTCCATTATTACTAAAACTTTGTTTCAAATGAATTGCCCTTTGATGCCTGAGCAATTTCCTTGAATCCTTATGAGAAAACGGTCACACAGCAGTTGCTAGGCAACCATCAAACTTTATCTCGCTGCTCCGTCTGCTGTGTTTTGATTTTTCACGGTGGGCGGGATTGCCTGTCAGCTGCACGCTGTTTCTCGTCCTCAGTACGGGAACATGCAGTGGGCGTGGCGCTATAGCGCGACCGCTCCCCTCTCACACACCCCTACTATGTGACTGATGTGATGACGTTGCGCTGATTAGACGCACGTCACGCTACACCACGCCCTCCCAGGCTCCTTATATTTCAGCGATGCACCCGAACGGGCTTATCATTACCGCACTTGGCGGTGACCAGCCCGGACGCTCTATAGGACCACCTTTGCTTTACCAGGACTTAACATTGCACCCTCATGTAAGTACTATCTTTGGATGGCTGTGGTCCAGCTAAACTGCTTGTTTATTTAATTTGAAACTCTCAGGGTTGCTTTATCCCCTGTTTGTTTGTCCACGGATCTAGCCCTCATATGGGTCAATTCCCTGGCTCGATCTGCACTTGCATACATATGGCAATACTCCTCCCTCTCTTATGGTGATGCAGACTGTTCTGGCCTGAACTGTGGATATTCCGGTATGAACACAGCCCTCCCATTAACCCCCACCTCTGCCCTTTGACTTCTCTAATTGCTTATTAGCCTCTGGCAAACTTTTACTATATAGCACGTTTTTCTATCCCGCAGATGATACAGCATGTTGTAGTGCCTGCGATTTGGCTTTAGTTTGTGTGGCGGAGCCGCGGGACGCCCCCCTCTTATGTTTGTGGGTTGGATCAGTGTGGATAGAGTTGGGCCAGCAGATGCACTCAGGTCCTTGTTTACACCTGTCAGACCTGGGGTATCCGACACCGTTATTGCAGCGAACTTGGCATAGATGCTCCGTTACTGATATGTATGGGTAGGTTACGCTTTTTCTTATTCACGGTCACAATAAACCAAATGACATATATGTGATACCTGTAAATGTCATTTATACATGATTGTTTTTTGTACTCATTTTGTTTATATTTCATTGTATAATAGGTCTATGATCCACGACCTGTCTCTGATGAAGGGACATTAAGTCCCGAAACGCGTAAGATTTTGTGGCAAGACCAATGAATATAGTCTTGAATTTCGTACATACAGTATATCGTTGTATAGTTTTTTTATAGAATGTATGACACTGTTTTTTGTTACCCTTTTGTCACAGACTCCTTATGTCTTTTATGATATATATATATATATATATATATATATACTTTTTCTACTGAATAAAATTTTAAATTTTAAATGAGTTGCCGTTAAAGTCCCTTTAACCTGTTGGGGGTAACTTCCTAATATATTCTAACTTTTAATCGGAAGTCACAATGCTATAAGCCACATTTCTTTTAGTAAAGGTTTATTTTAAAAGAGAAGTATGGGAATTGTTTTTTTTTTTTTTTTTTGTTTTGTTTTCTTCAGAATCCTACTTACCTAGGTGGATGCAGCAGAATAGATCTGATGCTGTATCTGTCCTTCGCCGGCTCGAAGACTGAGAATCGAGCAATCAAACACCGCTGATCTCTCGGGGCTCCCTGAGAGAGCTGGTGACTGTCAGTCACCGCTGTCTGCTCTGCCCTCTCGCTTGCTGGAGCGCTGGGCTGTGGAGGGGGCGGGAGCGACCAGCTCAGGCTCTCAGCAGCTCATTGAGAGGGTGAGCCAAGTACCGGTCCAGGCATATGGACAGATCCTGACTACATGGTCATGATTTTTCCTGAGCCTGGACGGGCTCTGTGACGTCAGCGGACAGCGGGCCTTAGCCCATTGTCTGCTGAAAATGGGTCACAAGAGTGCGGAATGAACTGCACACCTCCAGTGAATTACAGAAGTACAGCTACACGAGCTTTGGCTATACTTCTCCTTTTAACTGTGGACATTAGAGGCACTTGTGTCCAAAGCTGCAGTTTTAGACAGCAGTTGTGCTTACCAGTGGCAACCAGCTACCATCTAATTCTTATGACTATATTAGTTTTTATTTAAAGTAAGCTTTTCACAAAGCATAGTAAATATTTTTATTTTTAAAGGCATTATAATTTCAATCATAGGTTTTATTTGTTTGTTTTTTTTATTTGTATTAATCCTAAAACTTTCTGTATACTTTTAGGACTACTTCACCAAAGGTCAGTGTTACACTTGAACACTGATTCTGCGCCCCAACACCTTGGTTGTCTGTCTGGTTATTACTTCTGTTTTTCTGGATAAAGCAACCGGGAATGTTTTGAGTTCTAACTTTCCAGGAACTCCTCTTTCCGGTACTGTGGACATAGGGGAAAAAGCTTAGGTGTTGGCCGTGTCTGGGATTTAGAATTTGATAGACTTGACCTTTTTGTACAAGTAATGTGAGTCAATCTTAGAAATGACAGACTACGAGACACTACGCTCCTGATAATTTTTTAGCTGGGATATGCATATTAGTTATCCGTCTTTTTTTTTCTGTTAATAGTAATGAGCGCCTCTTTCATATGCAGCAGCCACATTACATATAAGGCCTTAAAGGGGTTATAAACCCTCATGGTTTTTCTCCTTAATGCGTTCTATGCACAGGTGTCCACCAAGGAGAGCGCTTCTCCAATGTGGACACTCGATGCGGGGAGGAGCCACCAGCGCTGCTGAGGAACCCCAGAAGAGGAGGACCGGGGCCACTGTGCAAAACTAACTTCACAGTGGAGGTAAGTATGACATGTATTTTATTTTTTTATTTATTTTTTTTACGAGGGTTTAGAACCCCTTTTAACCTATAAATACATTTTTGTTGCTTTTTGTGCTTTATTTATTTATTTTTTAATGTGTCATTTTATTGGATACTTTCCCAGAACTTGCTGCTAAAACTGGAGCTGCACCAACACCTCGCAAAAAGACTCCTTCAAAGGCCAATCAACCCCCAACAGCACCAAGTGCATCTCCATCAAAAATGCCTGCACCAAGCCCTTCACCTTTGAAGTTTTCTGGGTTTTCAGGTATGTGTTTCTGACTTCAAAGTGCTTTACACTTTAAATCCAAGCAATAAAAATGTAATGTAGTTTTTAAAATGTTATACCCGTAGTGTATGGACAGCCAGATCTGCCAACTGCCATCCATATGCTACGGGCCAACAAGGGTTTCAGCCCCAGCAGGGGAGACCTCTGAGTGCTTGTTTGACCTTATTTGTACAGAGGTAATTTAAAGGATAAGTTCACCTATTTGTAAATTTTTTACACCCATTTTTATGGTGTAACATGTTACAAACAGACCGGCCCCCGTTCCCCTTTGATCCTTAGCCCTGACACCTAGCTAGGATCTTCTGAATATTTCCACCTGGGAATATTTTCTTTCACTTGCTGTCCCAGTGATACAGCCAGAAATGAAAAGTAAACGCCCAATAGCAAGAGGAAATCCTACATATGACCGTTGTTTCTGGAACAGGCGTCCCTACTGAGAGATTTTCCTTTTGCGGTGACCACGCTAAATGTTAAGATTTCCTCTCACTTTTCCTCCCAATGCTAACAGTCACCAGGATACAAATAATTACAGCAGAACTAGACTTTTTAGGGCTGCACCCAAGGACATGAATTCCGGAAATACTATTTTAATACCGGGCACTTTCTCCCCCTTCCTGCTCAGGTCAATTTTCAGCTTTCAGTGCAGTCACACTTTGAATGATAATTGTGGGGTCATGCTACACTGTATCCAAACTACATTTTTATCATTTTTCTCACACAACTAGAGCTTTCTTTTGGAAGTATTCAATCCCCAATGGGTTTTTTGTTATCCTTTGCTAATTAAACGAAAGGGGACTGAACATTTTGAAAAACAAAAAAAGTTTTTTTATCGGTTTATAAAATTTTGCAAATAAAAAATCCTCATAAATTTAGGCCAAAATGTATTCTGCTACATTTCTTTGTTGAAAATAACCCACATTGGTGTATATTATATAGTCTGCGAAAGTTAGTTTACAGACTATGGTATATGTATCTGAAAACCAATCAATTTCTTTTTACATATTGTCACCAGTGCAGTCATCATATAACTGGTGTGGTGGTGATCAGGGACACTGGTAACAGTATGTAATAAAAATACAAATTGCTTGTTTAAAAAAACAACAAAAAAAAATTTTTTTTTTCTCTCTGTGACCAGAGCAAATATAGAGTTACCATAAGAACACTGTACAATTTTGGGGAGGTGCTAACGATTATTTTTTATGATTGGCCCTGTCTGTACCATGTGATCACTGTAACTAATCGGATATCAACACAATAGTACACAATGGAAGCCATCAATTGTCAGGTGCTCTGCTGTGATTGGTCACAGCGATCTGGTACACTGATCTGTCATCCACTGACATAATGGGTGAATGATTGCACCGCAGCATGGCCTGATCCTGGGTGGACTTCATATGACATCCAGGATGGGAGAGCTCCTGCTCAGCTGTTATTTTACGATGGTCGAGAAGCAGTTAAAGGCTGAGTTTACCTTCAAAAAAATATAATAAACGCACATGTTTATTAGGAGCTTGAAGAGCATTGCTCTCTGGCCGTGCCTCTTTGTGGGCTATCAGTTTCAGAGCTGCAGGAAGACTGAATGGACTACAAGCAAGCTCATCAGCACCCCCGCAGCCCATTGAAACAACAAGGTTGTCTGCTGCGGTAGCAGACAGTACTTACAAATGTTAGCAAAAAATGTATGCAGTGCCACTGATCTAGCCTATAAATATTGCTGCTGTTAACACCGGCTATGTGATTCCAAACTGATGAGTCAAGAAAATATGCAATGGTTACGTGCAGCGCCACTCCTATTAAACAATATAATATGTTAAACCGTGGCGATGTCTCAAACAAAACAAAAAAAAAATAAAATGTATATCCAAATGAGGTGATATTTGGTGTCAAACTTCTCTTATCGCCATTTCCTAAAAAGCAGGTGATACCACAGCCCCAGTGCTGCAAGTCCAACACATTAAACGCTCCACCACACTTGCTAATATAAGTTTGTGCCTTACCCCATGGGATTACAACAACCAGATTGTTACCCCTACATTTGGAGGGAGGAAAGGATCTCTTAAAGGGCCCAACACACCATGTTTTACCACCAAAGTGCATTCTAAAAGAGGCAAGCTCCACTGGTGACCCCTGATTGGATGATTTGGCTCATGAGACCTATGTGAAATATATTATATAGGTTAATTTTGAAAGGTGAGCATGAAGGGTGCATGGTGGTGGAACCTCCCTTTTTTTTTTTTTTTTTTTTTTCTCTTTCATCAGAACACTGCCTCACATAGTGGAAAAGACATCACGAGTGTACATTGAACACATTTCTCATATGAACTCACATTAGCAAGTGTGGTGTGCTTACTTTATTGTGTTGGACTTGCAGCACTGGGATCGTGGTATTTGCCTAGATCACGATTCTCACATTTGTTTTGGATGCATATAAACTTTGAATATCTAGTGTATTATAGTTGTTGTTTTTTTTGCGGTTGGAGCCCTGCACAGCCACATTGATTTGAAATTGTGACAGTGGGCGCAAGAACTCCCGTCTATCAGGGTGGGGGTGCTGCATAGTAACATTTTGCACCCTAAATATGGGTGTAACATGTTACTAAAGGTGACCTTTACTTTAATCACATCCTGTAAAAGTTTTTTTTTTTTTTTTTTTTTAAAGCACATGATGTACAATATTCATTCAGGGTTTATGTGCTTCCACTGATAACAAATGGAAGTTAGGCAGAGCTTTCATTAGGATTAAACACAAGTCCATGAAACCTATGAATTTTATATTGCTTAGTTCTGCCTGCCAGGAAGTCTGATTTTAAATATGCTTCTAACCTTTCATAAATACAGAAGGTCTTAGTAGCATACATTTGCAAACATGAGCCACAAAACACTGACGCTGCTGTGGAAGTGGTCCTTCTCCAGTCTATTTTGGGACATATGAATAGAAATGGCTAATATGGGGTTTTCATTTTTCACTTCGGCTTCTTTTCTTTTCCGATTATTTTATTTATTTATTTTCTTTTTCCTCAATGCTGTAATCTCACTTATGCATGAACCCGTAAAGAAAGGGGTTGAACACTCCACAAACAACTAATCTTAATACCATAAACCCAAAAACATATAGACCTAAACCAAATACAATTATAAGGGTTTGACCTATTAACCCCTTCATAAATAGGGCTTTCCCATACTGGGACAACTTTTTTTCTTTTCTTCTTTTGTAGCATATTTAGCTTGAATTATTTTTATGTTTGCCCAAATGTTTATCAAAACAATATTTTTGCTAAAAATACACTAAAATCATTAATGGTGCACATAAACACAACATAACTTACAAAATTCCTCCTAAATTGCTACTAAAGCACGTTCACGTGTGGCATACTAAAGTGTACACCCAAGGAGTGCCATGTTTACCCGCACAGGGATGCACAGGTGGTCCATGCATCCCCGTGCAGGCACTCCCATTTATGTCAATTGGGATGGAATGGCTGCACAGGCATAGCTGCTTTTGCCAATCTGACATCCGTGTGGGTGAGGGTACATGACCCCGAACGCAGACAGTGTGAGCTCAGGGACATGCATGCGGACCTACATGGATGTAAAATTGGGGGCAACAGCTCTGTTCGTGCAGGTGCTACATCCCAAATGACATCAATGGGACTGCCTGCCCAGAGATGCACGGAACACCTGTGCATCCCTGTAAAGGTACGCTGTGTATGCCCCATGTGAACAAGGCCTTAGGCCCCTGTCACACAAGCAGATCGAATGTGTCTGTCTGTCCGTTTTTCATGCGGCCCAATCGGACCACCCATTGTTCTCTATAGAGACATGTAAATGGACGTGTCCGTTTACACCCGCCTGCATCTGATCCAGTCCACTGAAAACGGATAGATGGGCTTTCCATTCCCCATCCATCTAGCAGATTGGATGGTATCGGATGGAAATGGACAGGCGGTCCGTTTCCATACGACCGCCCCATAGAGAATAGCGGGCTGTGTCCGCTCTGCATCATCAGAGCAGACACAGACCTGTCATCTGCCTGCTCAGCGGGGGATCAGCAGACAGATCCCCCCGCTGAGCAGGCGGATCTTCTTGACAGAGTTTGCTCCATGTGAAAGGGGTCTTACCAGGAGAGGCCAGTCCATTAGGGATGCTGGGGCGCTGCCTCCTTACAAGGTGCCGGACTCATACGTTTTGTATGAGGTTTTTTTTTCCAAGCCACAGGATTAGAGCCTGAGGCTCTAGTTGGCTTGAAAAAGGTTGGGCTCGGGGTGCAGAGCCGTAGGGGGGTGTTACCGTGGAGGCGTGTGTGGGTGGACCTGGCAGGTCTTGCTATGTTTGTGGGGTTTTTTGGGGATGGGGACGGGTCTTTGGTGAAAGAGAGATCTAAACAGACCCCCATATCTCCCAAGTATACAAGTATACCAAGCCCCAACCGCACCGCTCCCCCCCCCCCGGTGCGATCCCCAGCCTGACAGCTCAGTGCAGGGAGAAGCTGCAGGCGTTGAGAAGGAAGGAGAGATGGCGCTCGGAGCAGGAAAGTATCGGGGGTGGAGGAGCTATCTGACCAGCGGGGGGGCACATCTAGGTCCCCCCCCCCAAGCCCCATCTGAAGCGGGCGCGAGCGGCAGAGGAGGGATGCCGGCTAATGATGGTGGCTGGGGGGGGGCGGCCGGTTTAATTGGGTGTGGGGGGGGAGAAGTGGGGTGAAGGGAATCGTAAAGGGGGGGGGCATTTTTAGGTGAAAGGGAGCGGTGGGAGGTGGAGAAGTAGGGGGCAGGGAAGTGGCGGCATGGGTGGGGGGCTCAGTCACATTAGGGGTTAATAACTCTGATCAGCGGGTTGTATTTCGCTGATCAGAGTTCAAGAATTGTTCAGCAGTCTGCCGAACAATTCTGTTACAAGCTTATGGTCATTGAAGTGATCATAAGCTTATAGGAGAGGGAAAAATGAGGTCCGTACGCCGTACTATCTTGGCCACCTGTGGGCATTTTTAAGGTCCGTACGGCATACAGACTTGGCAGTAAAAGATTTTTTTTTTTTGTTTTTTTTTTATGCACCCCGGTAAAAATCCTGTTTGTTTAAATTTGTATAGTTTTTCATAAGGATATCCTTTTTTTTTTTTTTTTTTTTCCCTTAAGCCATTTATCTGTGTTACTATTATAAGAAACCTATCTTGCTCTGGGACTGAGAGGGTGCCCTGTAGTGGATATCTTTAAATCCCTACAAAATTCCAAAAAATATTTTTATTCTTCTTGCACAAAAACTATTATTTTTAAAAGAATGATTTTAAAGAGAGCAATTGCCAAAGACAGGTTTAATCAGGTTGTCTTTTACTAGCCTGCAGATCTGAACACTGAGGAATTTTTTTAATGTGCTTGTGTTGTACTGTCCCTCCCTCTTGCACCCCTCTTGCTGATTATCCGTTGAACTAATTTCAGCAGCATACACTTTAATCCTAGAGGTAGTAATTATTTAGGTGGTGATGGTTCTTTGGCTTGATGTGCACTGTGATTGTCTTCAACCGTGAAGAACTGTTGAGTAAACTAAACATGACTGCTATGTTTTGCTAAAACTGTATGTAATGCTCCCATGTGTGCGAATCCATGGTAACCTCTTTCTAATCATAACAGCAAAGCCTGAACCCTCATCTGCATCCAGTTCCAGTAGTGGGTCAAGTCTCTCTGCCGAAAAATGTGATACAAAACACAAGGACTGCCTACTGCGTGAATTCCGCAAAGTGTGTGCCATGGTTGCAGAGCAGCCAAGCTATAATTCCAAGACCCAGATCATTCAGGATTTCCTAACAAAGGGGACCAGTGGAGGTACTTTGCAATACTTCAGTTGACTCTATTATGATATGATTGTTTAACCATTTACTGCAAGTCTTGTATTATTTATATTGCATCATTTTCAAATATCTACAAATCTACATTAGAATAGTAGAACATGATTGTAAACTAGTAACTGTGAATGCTTCACTTTGTACAGATGGTTTCCATGGAGATACATTCTTGACAGTAAAACTACTGCTACCAGGTGTTATCAAGAGTGTGTACAACCTCAACGATAAACAAATTGTCAAGCTCTTTAGTCGTATATTCAACTGCAACCTAGAGAAAATGGTTAGAGACCTTGAGCAGGTAAGGCAAGAAAATGTAGTAAAGAAAATTACTCTGTTTTTATAATGAAGGGGTTTTATTTATTTTTATTTAGTCAATCGGTTGAGTTTTCAGCACAAACATTTAAAGCTTTGATCATTGTGCCTAAAGCAACCATGTATTTTTAGGGAGATGTTTCCGAGACTGTTCGGATTTTCTTTGAAGAAAGTAAAACGTTTCCACCAGCTGCTAAGAGTCTCTTGACAATTCAAGAAGTAGATGACCTGCTGAACCAACTTTCTAAAATGACCAAAGAAGAAGACCAGCAGAAAGTACTGGAGGACATCGCATGCAGGTAATATTGTCAAGTGCTGACAAATTCAGCGTATGTGTGGGACATCAAACCTTTTTATGACTATATCATATTTTATGTCTGTTTCTTTTGTGTGCGCTTAACTAGATTTTATTTTTGCCCTTTGCTTACTGATCAGTTCTAGGTCTATGATCACTAACAAAGTCCATTGAGTGTACCAAAATGTACCAGAGTTCAAAAACTATATTTGGACTGTAAAGATTGCCACTAACTGCAGCATCCCGTAAAACGTTTACTTTCAGTCACCTTGTACAGTATGGTGGTTGTTTACTTTGAGAAAATGTCTTTCATTCTTTTTGCAAACAATAGAGAATTGTGTTTTGGAGGAGTGGGGGTTATGATCTTCAACCAAACCTCCTTCATTCACAGGACTCATTGCATTCTTTTGAGAGTCTTCATAACCTTTAACGTGGTTGTAAACCTCTGCAATGAAAAATGAATGCAGCCTATCCCTCTATAGTGTGTACTAGAGGTCGACCGATATATCGGCCGATATTTGGCGTTTTTTAATTGGCATCGGCCGATTGTGCTGATAAATAAGGCTGATTATAACTTCAGCGCGACTTGCAAATGACTTCTGTAATAGAAGTCAATGCAAGTAAGTTTGAATTTCTGTGGAGAGACTTCTCTCCTCTCTGTGCAGCCTGCCAAGTCTGATAAAAGAAACTAAAAAGATACAATGTTTCCACTTGTCAATGACCTGAACTGTGTGTAGGAGTTCTCAGTTTAACCATTTAACCACTTGACGACCGCCTCATGCCGATGTACGTCGGCAAAGTGGCACGGACAGGCAAAATCACGTACAGGGTACGTGATTTGCCTTCCGCGGGTGGGGGGTCCGATCGGACCCCCCCCCCCCCCCCCCGGTGCCCGAGGCGGTCGCCGTTTGTCCAGCAGCGATCGGTGGTGAGGGGAGACCACCGTTCGTGGCCCCCCCCTCGCGATCGCCGCCGGCCAATCGAATCATTCCTTTGCTGCTGTATGCTAAACAGCAGCAAAGGAAATGATGTCATCTCTCCTCGGCTCGGTAATTTCCGTTCCGGCCCGAGGAGAGAAGACATCAATGTGAGTGCACCAACACACACACAGTAGAACATGCCAGGCACACAAAACACCCCGATTCCCCCCCCAATCACCCCCCCCCCCCCCCCCCCCCCCCCCTGTCACAAACTGACACCAGCAGTGTTTTTTTTTTTTTTTTTTTTTTTTTTTCCTGATTACTGCATAGTGTCAGTTTGTGACAGTTACAGTGTTGGGACAGATACTGTTACCCCCTTTAGGTCTAGGATACCCCCCTAACCCCCCCTAATAAAGTTTTAACCCCTTGATCACCCCCTGTCACCAGTGTCACTAAGCGATCATTTTTCTGATCGCTGTATTAGTGTCGCTGGTGACGCTATGTTAGGGACATAAATATTTAGGTTCGCCGTCAGCGTTTTATAGCGTCAGGGACCCCCATATACTACCGAATAAATGTTTTAACCCTTGATTTGCCCCCTAGTTAACCCTTTCACCACTGATCACCGTATAACCTGTTACGGTTGACGCTGGTTAGTTTGTTTTATTTTTATAGTGTCAGGGCACCCGCCGTTTATTACCGAATAAAGGTTTAGCCCCCTGATCGCCCGGCGGTGATATGCGTCGCCCCCAGGCAGCGTCAGATTAGCGCCAGTACCGCTAACACCCACGCACGCAGCATACACCTCCCTTAGTGGTATAGTATCTGAACGCATCAATATCTGATCCGATCAGATCTATACTAGTGTCCCCAGCAGTTTAGGGTTCCCAAAAACGCAGTGTTAGCCGGAATCAGCCCAGATACCTGCTAGCACCTGCGTTTTGCCCCTCCGCCCGGCCAGCCCACCCAAGTGCAGTATCGATCGATCACTGACACTTACAAAACACTAAATGCATAACTGCAGCGTTCGCAGAGTCAGGCCTGATCCCTGCGATCGCTAACAGTTTTTTTGGTAGTATTTTGGTGAACTGGCAAGCACCAGCCCCAGGCAGCGTCAGGTTAGCGCCAGTACCGCTAACACCCACGCACGCACTGTACACCACCCTTAGTGGTATAGTATCTGAACGGATCAATATCTGATCCGATCAGATCTATACTAGCATCCCCAGCAGTTTAGGGTTCTCACAAACGCAGTGTTAGCGGGATCAGCCCCAGATACCTGCTAGCACCTGCGTTTTGCCCCTCCGCCCGGCCCAGCCCAGCCCACCCAAGTGCAGTATCGATCGATCACTGTCACTTACAAAAGACTAAAACGCATAACTGCAGCGTTCGCAGAGTCAGGCCTGATCCCTGCGATCGCCAACAGATTTTTTGGTAGCGTTTTGGTGAACTGGCAAGCGCCAGCGGCCTAGTACACCCCGGTCGTAGTCAAACCAGCACTGCAGTAACACTTGGTGACGTGGCGAGTCCCATAAGTGCAGTTCAAGCTGGTGAGGTGGCAAGCACAAGTAGTGTCCCGCTGCCACCAAAAAGACAACACAGGCCCATCGTGCCCCATAGTGCCCTTCCTGCTGCATTCGCCAATCCCAATTGGGAACCCACCGCTTCTGCAGCGCCCGTACTTCCCCCATTCACATCCCCAATCAAATGCAGTCGGCTGCATGAGAGGCATTTTCTTTTATGTCCTCCCGAGTACCCCTACCCAGCGAACGCCCCCAAAAAAGATATTGTGTCTGCAGCTAGCGCGGATATAGGCGTGACACCCGCTATTATTGTCCCTCCTGTCCTGACAATCCTGGTCTTTGCATTGGTGAATGTTTTGAACGCTACCAAGCACTAGTTGAGTATTAGCGTAGGGTACAGCATTGCACAGACTAGGCACACTTTCACAGGGTCTCCCAAGATGCCATCGCATTTTGAGAGACCCGAATCTGGAACCGGTTACAGTTATAAAAGTTAGTTACAAAAAAAAGTGTAAAAAAAAATATATATATATATATATATATATATATATATATATATATATATATATATATATATATATATATATATATATATATATATATATATATATATATATATATATATATATATATATATATATATATATATATATGTATATATATGTATATATATATATATATATTATATATATATATATACATATATATATATATATATATGTGTATATATATATATATAAAATAAAAAAAAATAGTTGTCGTTTTATTGTTCTCTCTCGCTCTATTCTCTCTATTGTTCTGCTCTTTTTTACTGTATTCTATTCTGCAATGTTTTATTGTTATTATGTTTTATCATGTTTGCTTTTCAGGTATGCAATTTTTTATACTTTACCGTTTACTGTGCTTTATTGTTAACCATTTTTTTGTCTTCAGGTACGCCATTCACAACTTTGAGTGGTTATACCAGAATGATGCCTGCAGGTTTAGGTATCATCTTGGTATCATTCTTTTCAGCCAGCGGTCGGCTTTCATGTAAAAGCAATCCTAGCGGCTAATTAGCCTCTAGACTGCTTTTACAAGCCGTGGGAGGGAATGCCCCCCCCCCCCACCGTCTTCTGTGTTTTTCTCTGGCTCTCCTGTCTCAACAGGGAACCTGAAAATGCAGCCGGTGATTCAGCCAGCTGACCATAGAGCTGATCAGAGACCAGAGTGGCTCCAAACATCTCTATGGCCTAAGAAACCGGAAGCTACGAGCATTTTATGACTTAGATTTCGCTGGATGTAAATAGCGCCATTGGGAAATTGGGGAAGCATTTTATCACACCGATCTTGGTGTGGTCAGATGCTTTGAGGGCAGAGGAGAGATCTAGGGTCTAATAGACCCCAATTTTTTCAAAAAAAGAGTACCTGTCACTACCTATTGCTATCATAGGGGATATTTACATTCCCCGAGATAACAATAAAAATGATTAAAAAAAAATAAAAATGAAAGGAACAGTTTAAAAATAAGATAAAAAAGCAAAAAAATAATAAAGAAAAAAAAAAAAAAAGCACCCCTGTCGCCCCCTGCTCTCGCACTAAGGCGAACGCAAGCGGCGGTCTGTCGTCAAACGTAAACAGCAATTGCACCATGCATGTGAGGTATCACCGCGAAGGTGAGATCGAGGGCAGTAATTTTTGCAGTAGACCTCCTCTGTAAATCTAAAGTGGTAACCTGTAAAGGCTTTTAAAGGCTTTTAAAAATGTATTTATTTTGTTGCCACTGCACGTTTGTGCGCAATTGTAAAGCATGTCATGTTTGGTATCCATGTACTCGGCCTAAGATCATCTTTTTTATTTCATCAAACATTTGGGCAATATAGTGTGTTTTAGTGCATTAAAATTTAAAAAAGTGTGTTTTTTCCCCAAAAAATGCGTTTGAAAAATCGCTGCGCAAATACTGTGTGAAAAAAAAAAAATGAAACACCCACCATTTTAATCTGTAGGGCATTTGCTTTAAAAAAAATATATAATGTTTGGGGGTTCAAAGTAATTTTCTTGCAAAAAAAAAAAAACTTTTTCATGTAAACAATAAGTGTCAGAAAGGGCTTTGTCTTCAAGTGGTTAGAAGAGTGGGTGATGTGTGACATAAGCTTCTAAATGTTGTGCATAAAATGCCAGGACAGTTCAAAACCCCCCCAAATGACCCCATTTTGGAAAGTAGACACCCCAAGCTATTTGCTGAGAGGCATGTCGAGTCCATGGAATATTTTATATTGCGACACAAGTTGCGGGAAAGAGACAATTTTTTCTTTTTTTTGCACAAAATTGTCACTAAATGATATATTGCTCAAACATGCCATGGGAATATGTGAAATTATACCCCAAAATACATTCTGCTGCTTCTCCTGAGTACGGGGATACCACATGTGTGAGACTTTTTGGGAGCCTAGCCGCGTACGGAACCCCGAAAACCAAGCACCGCCTTCAGGCTTTCTAAGGGCGTGAATTTTTGATTTCTCTCTTGACTGCTTATCACAGTTTCGGAGGCCATGGAATGCCCAGGTGGCACAAACCCCCCCAAATGACCCCATTTTGGAAAGTAGACACCCCAAGCTATTTGATGAGAGGTATAGTGAGTATTTTGCAGACCTCACTTTTTGTCACAAAGTTTTGAAAATTGAAAAAAGAAAAAAAAAAAAGTTTTTTTTCTTGTCTTTCTTCATTTTCAAAAACAAATGAGAGCTGCAAAATACTCACCATGCCTCTCAGCAAATAGCTTGGGGTGTCTACTTTCCAAAATGGGGTCATTTGGGGGGGTTTTGTGCCACCTGGGCATTCCATGGCCTCCGAAACTGTGATAGGCAGTGAAGAGTGAAATCAAAAATTTTCACCCTTAGAAATCCTGAAGGCGGTGATTGGTTTTCGGGGTCCCGTACACGGCTAGGCTCCCAAAAAGCCCCACACATGTGGTATCCCCGTACTCAGGAGAAGTAGCTAAATGTATTTTGGGGTGCAATTCCACATATGCCCATGGCCTGTGTGAGCAATATATCATTTAGTGACAACTTTGTGCAAAAAAAAAAAAAAAAAAATGTGTCACTTTCCCGCAACTTGTGTCAAAATATAAAATATTCCATGGACTCCATATGCCTCTCTGGAAATGGCTTGGGGTGTCTACTTTCCAAAATGGGGTCATTTGGGGGGGTTTTGTGCCACCTGGGCATTCCATGGCCTCCGAAACTGTGATAGGCAGTAAAGAGTGAAATCATAAATTTACGCCCTTAGAAATCCTGAAGGCGGTGATTGGATTTCGGGGCCCCGTACGCGGCTAGGTTCCCAAAAAGTCCCACACATGTGGTATCCCCATATTCAGGAGAAGCAGCAGAATGTATTTTGGGGTGCAATTCCACATAGGCCCATGGCCTGTGTGAGCAATATATCATTTAGTGACAACTTTTTGTAAATATTTTTTTTTTTTTTTGTCATTATTCAATCACTTGGGACAAAAAAAATAAATATTCAATGGGTTCAACATGCCTCTCAGCAATTTCCTTGGGGTGTCTACCTTCCAAAATGGGGTCATTTGGGGGGGTTTTGTACTGCCCTGCCATTTTAGCACCTCAAGAAATGACATAGGCAGTCATAAACTAAAAGCTGTGTAAATTACAGAAAATGTACCCTAGTTTGTAGACGCTATAACTTTTGCGCAAACCAATAAATATACGCTTATTGACATTTTTTTTACCAAAAACATGTGGCCGAATACATTTTGGCCTAAATGTATGACTAAAATTGAGTTTATTGGATTTTTTTTATAACAAAAAGTAGAAAATATCATTTTTTTTCAAAATTTTCGGTCTTTTTCCATTTATAGCGCAAAAAATAAAAACCGCAGAGGTGATCAAATACCATCAAAAGAAAGCTCTATTTGTGGGAAGAAAAGGACGCAAATTTCGTTTGGGTACAGCATTGCATGACCGCGCAATTAGCAGTTAAAGCGACGCAGTGCCAAATTGGAAAAAGACCTCTGGTCCTTAGGCAGCATAATGGTCCGGGGCTCAAGTGGTTAACCACTTCAGCCCCGGAAGGTTTTACCCCCTTCCTGACCAGAGCACTTTTTACAATTCGGCACTGCGTCGCTTTAACTGCTAATTGCGCGGTCATGCAATGCTGTACCCAAACGAAATTTGCGTCCTTTTCTTCCCACAAATAGAGCTTTCTTTTGATGGTATTTGATCACCTCTGCCGTTTTTATTTTTTGCGCTATACACGGAAAAAGACCGAAAATTTTGAAAAAAAATGATATTTTCTACTTTTTGTTCTAAAAAAAATCCAATAAACTCAATTTTAGTCATACATTTAGGCCAAAATGTATTCGGCCACATGTCTTTGGTAAAAAAAATGTCAATAAGTGTATATTTATTGGTTTGCGCAAAAGTTATAGCGTCTACAAACTAGGGTACATTTTCTGGAATTTACACAGCCTTTAATTTATGACTGCCTATGTCGATTCTTGAGGTGCTAAAATGGCAGGGCAGTACAAAACCCCCACAAATGACCCCATTTTGGAAAGTAGACACCCCAAGGAATTTGCTGAGAGGCATGTTGAGCCCATTGAATATTCATTTTTTTTGTCCCAAGTGATTGAATAATGACAAAAAAAAAAAAAAAAAAAAAAAATTACAAAAAGTTGTCACTAAATGATATATTGCTCACACAGGCCATGGGCATATGTGGAATTGCACCCCAAAATACATTTAGCTGCTTCTCCTGAGTACGGGGATACCACATGTGTGGGACTTTTTGGGAGCCTAGCCGCGTACGGGGCCCCGAAAACCAATCACCGCCTTCAGGATTTCTAAGGGCGTACATTTTTGATTTTACTCCTCACTACCTATCACAGTTTTGAAGGCCATAAAATGCCCAGATGACATAAAACCCCCCCAAATGACCCCATTTTGGAAAGTAGACACCCCAAGCTATTTGCTTTGAGGCATGTTGAGTCCATGGAATGTTTTATATTTTGACACAAGTTGCGGGAAAGTGACAAATTTTTTTTTTTTTTTTTTTTTTTTGCACAAAGTTGTCACTAAATGATATATTGCTCACACAGGCCATGGGCATATGTGGAATTGCACCCCAAAATACATTTAGCTGCTTCTCCTGAGTACGGGGATACCACATGTGTGGGACTTTTTAGGAGCCTAGCCGCGTACGGGACCCCGAAAACCAAGCACCGCCTTCAGGATTTCTAAGGGCGTACATTTTTGATTTTACTCCTCACTGCCTATCACAGTTTCGGAGGCCATGGAATGCCCAGGTGGCACAAACCCCCCCCAAATGACCCCATTTTGGAAAGCAGACACCCCAAGCTATTTGCTGAGAGGCATGGTGAGTATTTTGCAGCTCTCATTTGTTTTTGAAAATAAAGAAAGACGAGAAAAAAAATTTTTTTTTTTCTTTTTTCAATTTTCAAAACTTTGTGACAAAAAGTGAGGTCTGCAAAATACTCACTATACCTCTCATCAAATAGCTTGGGGTGTCTACTTTCCAAAATGGGGTCATTTGGGGGGGGGTTTGTGCCACCTGGGCATTCCATGGCCTCCGAAACTGTGATAGGCAGTGAAGAGTGAAATCAAAAATTTACGGCCTTAGAAAGCCTGAAGGCGGTGCTTGGTTTTCGGGGTCCCGTACGCGGCTAGGCTCCCAAAAAGTCCCACACATGTGGTATCCCCGTACTCAGGAGAAGCAACAGAATGTATTTTGGGGTGTAATTTCACATATTCCCATGGCATGTTTGAGCAATATATCATTTAGTGACAACTTTGCGCAAAAAAAAATAAAAAAAATAAAAAATTGTCTCTTTCCCGCAACTTGTGTCACAATATAAATTATTCCATGGACTCAACATGACTCTCAGCAAATAGCTTGGGGTGTCTACTTTCCAAAATGGGGTCATTTGGGGGGGTTTTGAACTGTCCTGGCATTTTATGCACAACATCTAGAAGCTTATGTCACACATCACCCACTCTTCTAACCACTTGAAGACAAAGCCCTTTCTGACACTTATTGTTTACATAAAAAAATAATTTTTTTTTGCAAGAAAATTACTTTGAACCCCCAAACATTATATATTTTTTTTAAAGCAAATGCCCTACAGATTAAAATGGTGGGTGTTTCATTTTTTTTTTTCACACAGTATTTGCGCAGCGATTTTTCAAACGCATTTTTTGGGGAAAAAACACACTTTTTTACATTTTAATGCACTAAAACACACTATATTGCCCAAATGTTTGATGAAATAAAAAAGATGATCTTAGGCCGAGTACATGGATACCAAACATGACATGCTTTAAAATTGCGCACAAACGTGCAGTGGCGACAAACTAAATACATTTTTAAAAGCCTTTAAAAGCCTTTACAGGTTACCACTTTAGATTTACAGAGGAGGTCTACTGCTAAACTTACTGCCCTCGATCTGACCTTCGCGGCGATACCTCACATGCATGGTGCAATTGCTGTTTACATTTGACGCCAGACCAACGCTTGCGTTCACCTTAGCGCGAGAGCAGGGGGGACAGGGGTGCTTTTTTTTTTTTTTTTTTTTTTTCTTTATTATTATTATTTTTTTATCTTATTTTTAAACTGTTCCTTTCATTTTTTTTTTTTTTTAAATCATTTTTATTGTTATCTCAGGGAATGTAAATATCCCCTATGATAGCAATAGGTAGTGACAGGTACTCTTTTTTGCAAAAATTGGGGTCTATTAGACCCTAGATTTCTCCTCTGCCCTCAAAGCATCTGATCACACCAAGATCGGTGTGATAAAATGCTTTCCCAATTTCCCAATGGCGCTGTTTACATCCGGCGAAATCTACGTCATAAAATGCTCGTAGCTTCCGGTTTCTTAGGTCATAGAGATGTTTGGAGCCACTCTGGTCTCTGATCAGCTCTATGGTCAGCTGGCTGAATCACCGGCTGCATTCTCAGGTTCCCTGTTGAGACAGGAGAGCCAGAGAAAAACACGGAAGATGTTGGGGGGGGGGGGGGGGGCATTCCCTCCCACTGCTTGTAAAAGCAGTCTAGAGGCTAATTAGCCACTAGGATTGCTTTTACATGAAAGCCGACCGCTGGCTGAAAAGAATGATACCAAGATGATACCTAAACCTGCAGGCATCATTCTGGTATAACCACTCAAAGTCGTGAATGGCATACCTGAAGACAAAAAAATGGTTAACAATAATACACAGTAAACAGTAAAGTATAAATAATTACATACCTGAAAAGCAAACGTGATAAAACATAACAACAATAAAACATTGCAGAATAGAATACAGTAAAAAAGAGCAGAACAATAGAGAGAGAATAGAGAGAGAGAGAACAATAAAACGACAACTATTTTTATTTTATATTTTTGTTTGTGTTTTTTTTTTTTTTTTTTTTACACTTTTTTTTGTAACTAACTTTTATAACTGTAACCGGTTCCAGGTTCGGGTCTCTCAAAATGCGATGGCATCTCGGGAGACCCTGTGAAAGTGTGCCTAGTCTGTGCAATGCTGTACCCTACGCTAATAGTCAACTAGTGCATGGTAGCGTTCAAAACATTCACCAATGCAAAGACCAGGATTGTCAGGACAGGAGGGACAATAATAGCGGGTGTCACGCCTATATCCGCGCTTTCTGCAGACACAACATCTTTTTTGGGGGGTTCGTTGGGTAGGGGTACTCGGGAGGACATAAAAATGCCTCTCATGCAGCCGACTGCATTTGGTTGGGGATGTGAATGGGGGAAGTACGGGCGCTGCAGAAGCGGTGGGTTCCCAATTAGGATTGGCGAATGCAGCAGGAAGGGCATTATGGGCACGACGGGCCTGTGTTTGTCTTTTTGGTGGCAGCGGGACACTACTTGTGCTTGCCACCTCACCAGCTTGAACTGCACTTATGGGACTCGCCACGTCACCAAGTGTTACTGTAGTGCTGGTTTGACTACGACCGGGGTGTACTAGGCCGCTGGCGCTTGCCAGTTCACCAAAACGCTACAAAAAAAACTGTTAGCGATCGCAGGGATCAGGCCTGACTCTGCGAACGCTGCAGTTATGCGTTTAGTGTTTTGTAAGTGACAGTGATCGATCGATACTGCACTTGGGTGGGCTGGGCCGGGCCGGGCGGAGGGGCAAAACGCAGGTGCTAGCAGGTATCTGGGCTGATCCCGCTAACACTGCGTTTTTGGGAACCCTAAACTGCTGGGGACGCTAGTATAGATCAGATCGGATCAGATATTGATGCGATCAGATACTATACCACTAAGGGAGGTGTACGGTGCGTGCGTGGGTGTTAGCGGTACTGGCGCTAATCTGACGCTGCCTGGGGCTGGTGCTTGCCAGTTCACCAAAATACTACCAAAAAAACTGTTAGCGATCGCAGGGATCAGGCCTGACTCTGCGAACGCTGCAGTTATGCGTTTAGTGTTTTGTAAGTGACAGTGATCGATCGATACTGCACTTGGGTGGGCTGGGCCGGGCGGAGGGGCAAAACGCAGGTGCTAGCAGGTATCTGGGCTGATCCCGCTAACACTGCGTTTTTGGGAACCCTAAACTGCTGGGGACGCTAGTATAGATCTGATCGGATCAGATATTGATCCGTTCAGATACTATACCACTAAGGGAGGTGTACGGTGCGTGCGTGGGTGTTAGCGCTACTGGCGCTAATCTGACGCTGCCTGGGGCTGGTGCTTGCCAGTTCACCAAAACGCTACCAAAAAAACTGTTAGCGATCGCAGGGATCAGGCCTGACTCTGCGAACGCTGCAGTTATGCGTTTAGTGTTTTGTAAGTGACAGTGATCGATCGATACTGCACTTGGGTGGGCTGGGCTGGGCTGGGCGGAGGGGCAAAACGCAGGTGCTAGCGGGTATCTGGGCTGATCCCGCTAACACTGCGTTTTCGGGAACCCTAAACTGCTGGGGACGCTAGTATAGATCTGATCGGATCAGATATTGATCCGTTGAGATACTATACCACTAAGGGAAGCGCATGCTGCGTGCGTGGGTGTTCGCGGTACTGGCGCTAATCTGACGCTGCCTGGGGCGACGCATATCACCGCCGGGCGATCAGGGGGCTAAACCTTTATTCGGTAATAAACGGCGGGTGCCCTGACACTATAAAAAATAAACAAACTAACCAGCGTCACCCGTAACAGTTATACAGTGATCAGTGGTGAAAGGGTTAACTAGGGGGCAATCAAGGGGTTAAAACATTTATTAGATAGTATATGGGGGTCCCCTGTCGCTATAAAACACTGACGGCGAACCTAAATATTTACGTTCCTAACTAGCGTCACCAGCGACACTAATACAGCGATCAGAAAAATGATCGCTTAGCGACACTGGTGACAGGGGGTGATCAAGGGGTTAAAACTTTATTAGGGGGGGTTAGGGGGGTAT
The DNA here is from genome assembly GCA_037952835.1 of Lithobates septentrionalis. NCBI lineage: Eukaryota > Metazoa > Chordata > Amphibia > Anura > Ranidae > Lithobates > Lithobates septentrionalis. The sequence continues at coordinate 24,497 of JBBDGP010005264.1, forward strand.
CCTAGACCTAAAGGGGGCCTAACACTAACTGCCCTAACACTAACTGTCACAAACTGACACTATGCAGTAATCAGAAAAAAAAAAGAAAAAAAAAAAAAAAAATACTGCTAATGTCAGTTTGTGACAGGGGGGGGGGGTGATTGGGGGGGGATCGGGGGGCGATCGGGGGGGGGATCGGGGGTGTAAATATGCCTGGCATGTTCTACTGTGTGTGTGTGTGTGTTGTGCACTCACTTGTCATCTCTCCTCGGCGCTGGAACGGAAACTGCCAGACCGGGGAGAGATGACATCACATCCTCTGCCTGTGTGAAACGACACACAGGCAGAGGAGGATTCCTATTGGCTGGGAGCGATCGCGAGGGGGGGGCCACGATCGGATGGTCTCCCCCTCGCCTCCCGACGCTCCCAGTCAGATGCCGACCGCCGATGGCACCGGGGGGGGGTCCGATCGGACCCCCCGCCCGCGGGAGGCAGATCACGTATGGGTACGTGATTTTGCCTGCCCGTGCCATTCTGCCGCAGTATATATGCGGTAGGCGGTCGGCAAGTGGTTAAAGACTAAATCTTTTCTGACATTTGTTGCTTACAAGTAAAAATCCTGTATTTTCTGCTAGAAAATCACTTGGAACCCCAAAAATTATATATATATATTTTTTTTTTAGCAGAGACCCTAGGGAATAAAATAGCGGTTGCTGCAATATTTTATGTCACACGGTATTTGCACAGCGGTCTTTCAAACACAGTTTTTTTGGAAAAAATACACGAATGAATTAAAAAAAAAAAAAAAAACTAAGCAGTAAAGTTAGCCAATTTTTTTTTTTTTTTTTTCGGCCAAAAGTTTTGATTGCCTGTTTAAATGTAAGAAAGGTTTCTGTATCACTTATTACTTAAGGCTGCTTTTCACACTGGAGCGGGCAGACGTTGACGGTAAAACGCTGCTAGTTTTAGCTGCGCTTTACCATCATTTTAGCGACGCTATTCGGCTGTTGAGGGGGCGCTTATAACCCAGCTAGCGCCCGAGGTAGGGGTTGAATGCACCCATGAAGCTCCGCTGCCGAATGGCTTTGCAGGTGCTTCGGCAGCGGTGCGCATTCATTTCAATGGGCAGGAGTGGTGGAGGAGCGGTATACACCGCTCCAAAGATGCTGCTTGCAGGACTTTTTTAACATCCTGCCAGCGCATCGCCTCAGTGTGAAAGCACTCGGGCTTTCACACTGAGACTGCAGGGGAGCCGTTTTGCAGGCACGCCCCATTGTGAAAGGGGTCTAACTGTTTTTTATGATTTAATGAGATGAAGGGAAAAAAAAATTGGCTTAACATATCGGCCCAAAAAAATCGGCATCATATATCGGCCCAAAAAAATCGGCATCATATATCGGCCATCGGCTGCCGCGATCTCTAAATATCGGCATCGGCCAGAAAAAAAAACATATCGGTCAACCTCTAGTGTGTACTAGCCTCCATCCAAGCACCAAGTCCTCTCTCTTCGCGCTACTATTTGCATTAATCATTTCTTCTAATATGTTATAACCCCCACCCAAAAGCACAAGGCGATAGACAGCCTCGGCTATTTGTTTCCTTATGAGACTGTGTAGAGGGGGGGTGAGGCCTTTCCCTCCACTCAGGTCTGAGAATACACTCGGCTCCCATCTCTGTGCTGTGCAGTGTGTGACATCGGATTCCCGCCACCTGCCTGCTTGAGCTGAGAAGTAGCCTTTTTGATCTGTGTGTTTTAGAAGGCTGTAAAGAGAGGGCTGCCGATAAACAGGTAGGACTTGCGTAGGAGGATTTGGTTTATTTCTGTATATCACCTGGGGCTTGTCATTTCACTGGGTTTATGTACAATCACTTTTAATAATGGCATTGGTTAACAAACCACACAGTGGCTCTATTTCTTTATCGTACATCATGGGACACAGAGCCTTAAGTTAATTAATGGGTTATAGGCCACCTTCAGGTGATGGACACACGATATACCCAATCGAAGAAGTTCACTCCCTATATAACCCCTCCTCCTTCCAGGAGCACATCCGTTTTTTCCACTAGGAGGGATCCATGCTGGATTTAAATAGCCTCCATAAAGACCAGATCCATCCAAAGTGCCACTAAGGCCTAAAAGGATGGTACCTGGGGCCTCGTATCCGAAGCACAAGGTTTTGCCTGTAACGCCTCTTTGAAAGGCTGGACCCCAGGAACCCAGGACTTTGGTCTTGCTACATTACCTAGCTTTCCTGGTGGGGTGTTTTTACAGGTCCAAGGGAGTTGGAACCCCGTTTTAGGGACCCGGTCCTTGAAGGTTTGCTAAATGCAGACCGCCGTGATGGGTGAAGGTTGGATTGTCTGTTGTTTCAGCAAATCCTGCCGCGGGGAAAAGGTAAGGGAAGAAACTTGGATATTAAAAACACCTAGGTATTCTTCCATTAGGGGAAAAAATGTTGTCATGCCTTAATTCTCCACTACAGTGAGTCTATGTATATACCCTACTCTGTTGTCTTCACTGTAAAGCTCAGTCTGTGTCCAGGGACAGTGGTCAAGAACCGAAAGAACCTTGCCCATCAATATCCTAGAGATTCAGGCAGTACGTCTGGCTCTAAAGACCTGGACTTTCAGGTTACGGGATTGTCTTGTCAGGATTCAATGCCACAGCTGTGGCCTATATCAATCACCAAGGGGGCACCAAGAGTCTATCAGCGCAGAGAGAGGTGAACCAACTTCGGCAGAAAGAAATGTTCCGTGCCTATCAGCAGTCTTCATTCCAGGAGTAGAGAATAGGCAGGCGGACTACTTAACCACTTAAGGACCGCCTCACGCCGATGTACGTCGGCAAGGCGGCACGGGCAGGCAAAATCACGTACATGTACGTGATTTGCCTCCCGCGGGTGGGGGGTCCGATCGGACCCCCCCCCGGTGCCCGAGGCGGTCCCGTTTTGTCCCCCGGCGATCGGAGGTGAGGGGGAGGCCATCCGTTCGTGGCCCCCCCTCGCGATCGCCGCCGGCCAATCAGATCACTTCCTTTGCTGCTGTATGCTAAACAGCAGCAAAGGAAATGATGTCATCTCTCCTCGGCTCGGTATTCCGTTGCAGCGCCGAGGAGAGAAGACTTCACTGTGAGTGCACCAACACTACACAACACAGTAGAACATGCCAGGCACACAAAACACCCCGATTTCCCCCCCCCCCCCCCCTCCCTGTCACAAACTGACACCAGCAGTTTTTTTTTTTTTTTTTTTCTGATTACTGCATTGGTGTCAGTTTGTGACAGTTACAGTGTTAGCACAGTGAGTATTACCCCCCCTTTAGGTCTAGGGTACCCCCCTAACCCCCCCTAATAAAGTTTTAACCCCTTGATCACCCCCTGTCACCAGTGTCACTAAGCGATCATTTTTCTGATTGCTGTATTAGTGTCGCTGGTGACGCTAGTTAGGTAGGTAAATATTTAGGTTCGCCGTCAGCGTTTTATAGTGACAGGGACCCCCATATACTATCTAATAAATGTTTTAACCCCTTGATTGCCCCCTAGTTAACCCTTTCACCACTGATCACCGTATAACCGTTACGGGTGACGCTGGTTAGTTCGTTTATTTTTTATAGTGTCAGGGCACCCGCCGTTTATTACCGAATAAAGGTTTAGCCCCCCGATCGCCCGGCGGTGATGTGCGTCGCCCCAGGCAGCGTCAGATTAGCGCCAGTACCGCTAACACCCACGCACGCAGCATACGCCTCCCCTAGTGGTATAGTATCTGTACGGATCAATATCTGATCCGATCAGATCTATACTAGCGTCCCCAGCAGTTTAGGGTTCCCAAAAATGCAGTGTTAGCGGGATCAGCCCAGATACCTGCTAGCACCTGCGTTTTGCCCCACCGCCCAGCCCACCCAAGTGCAGTATCGATCGATCACTGTCACTTACAAGGCACTAAACGCACAACTGCAGCGTTCGCAGAGTCAGGCCTGATCCCTGCGATCGCTAACAGTTTTTTTGGTAGCATTTTGGTGAACTAGCAAGCACCGGCCCCAGGCAGCGTCAGGTTAGCGCCAGTACCACTAACACCCACGCACGCAGCATACACCTCCCTTAGTGGTATAGTATCTGAACGGATCAATATCTGATCCGATCAGATCTATACTAGCGTCCCCAGCAGTTTAGGTTTCCCAAAAACGCAGTGTTAGCGGAATCAGCCCAGATACCTGCTAGCACCTGCGTTTTGCCCCTCCGCCCAGCCCAGCCCACCCAAGTGAAGGATCGATCACTGTCGCTTACAAAACACTAAACGCATAACTGCAGCGTTCGCAGAGTCAGGCCTGATCCCTGCGATCTCTAACCGTTTTTTTGGAAGCTTTTTATTGAACTGGCAAGCACCAGCGGCCTAGTACACCCCGGTCATAGTCAAACCAGCGCTGCAGTAACACTTGGTGACGTGGCGAGTCCCATAAGAGCAGTTCAAGCTGGTGAGGTGGCAAGCACAAGTAGTGTCCCGCTGCCACCAAAAAGACAAACACAGGCCCGTCATGCCCATAGTGCCCTTCCTGCTGCATTCGCCAATCCTAATTGGGAACCCACCACTTCTGCAGCGCCCGTACTTCCCCCATTCACATCCCTAACCAAATGCAGTCGGCTGCATGAGAGGCATTTTCTTTATGTCCTCCCGAGTACCCCTACCCAACGAACCCCCCCAAAAAGATGTCGTGTCTGCAGCAAGCGCGGATATAGGCGTGACACCCGCTATTATTGTCCCTCCTGTCCTGACAATCCTGGTCTTTGCATTGGTGAATGTTTTGAACGCTACCATGCACTAGTTGAGTATTGGCGTAGGGTACAGCATTGCACAGACTAGGCGCACTTTCACAGGCTCTCCCAAGATGCCATCGCATTTTGAGAGACCCGAACCTGGAACCGGTTACAGTTATAAAAGTTAGTTACAAAAAAAGTGTAAAAAAAAAAAAATATATATAAAATAAAAAAAATCGTTGTTTTATTGTTCTCTCTCTCTCTATTCTCTCTCTCTATTGTTCTGCTCTTTTTTTACTGTATTCTATTCTGCAATGTTTTATTGTTATTATGTTTTATCAAGTTTGTTTTTCAGGTATGTAATTATTTATACTTTACTGTTTACTGTGCTTTATTGTTAACCATTGTTAACCATTTTTTTGTCTTCAGGTACGCCATTCACAACTTTGAGTGGTTATACCAGAATGATGCCTGCAGGTTTAGGTATCATCTTGGTATCATTCTTTTCAGCCAGCGGTCGGCTTTCATGTAAAAGCAATCCTAGCGGCTAATTAGCCTCTAGACTGCCTTTACAAGCCGTGGGAGGGAATGCCCCCCCACCCACCGTCTTCCGTGTTTTTCTCTGGCTCTCCTGTCTCAACAGGGAACCTGAGAATGCAGCCGGTGATTCAGCCAGCTGACCATAGAGCTGATCAGAGACAAGAGTGGCTCCAAACATCTCTATGGCCTAAGAAACCGGAAGCTACGAGCATTTTATGACTTAGATTTCGCCGGATGTAAATGGCGCCATTGGGAAATTGGGGAAGCATTTTATCACACCGATCTTGGTGTGGTCAGATGCTTTGAGGGCAGAGGAGAGATCTAGGGTCTAATAGACCCCAATTTTTTCAAAAAAGAGTACCTGTCACTACCTATTGCTATCATAGGGGATATTTACATTCCCCGAGATAACAATAAAAATGATTTAAAAAAAAAAAATGAAAGGAACAGTTTAAACATAAGATAAAAAAGCAAAAAAATAATAAAGAAAAAAAAAAAAAAAGAGCACCCCTGTCGCCCCCTGCTCTTGCGCTAAGGCAAACGCAAGCGGCGGTCTGTCGTCAAACGTAAACAGCAATTGCACCATGCATGTGAGGTATCACCGCGAAGGTCAGATCGAGGGCAGTAATTTTAGCAATAGACCTCCTCTGCAAATCTAAAGTGGTAACCTGTAAAGGCTTTTAAAGGCTTTTAAAAATGTATTTATTTTGTTGCCACTGCACGTTTGTGCGCAATTGTAAAGCATGTCATGTTTGGTATCCATGTACTCGGCCTAAGATCATCTTTTTTATTTCATCAAACATTTGGGCAATATAGTGTGTTTTAGTGCATTAAAATTTAAAAAAGTGTGTTTTTTCCCCAAAAAATGCGTTTGAAAAATCGCTGCGCAAATACTGTGTGAAAAAAAAAAAATGAAACACCCACCATTTTAATCTGTAGGGCATTTGCTTTAAAAAAATATATAATGTTTGGGGGTTCAAAGTAATTTTCCTGCAAAAAAAAAATAACTTTTTTATGTAAACAATAAGTGTCAGAAAGGGCTTTGTCTTCAAGTGGTTAGAAGAGTGGGTGATGTGTGACATAAGCTTCTAAATGTTGTGCATAAAATGCCAGGACAGTTCAAAACCCCCCCAAATGACCCCATTTTGGAAAGTAGACACCCCAAGCTATTTGCTGAGAGGCATGTCGAGTCCATGGAATATTTTATATTGCGACACAAGTTGCGGGAAAGAGACAAATTTTATTATTTTTTTGCACTAAGTTGTCACTAAATGATATATTGCTCAAACATGCCATGGAAATATGTGAAATTACACCCCAAAATACATTCTGCTGCTTCTCCTGAGTACGGGGATACCACATGTGTGAGACTTTTTGGGAGCCTAGCCGCGTACGGAACCCCGAAAACCAAGCACTGCCTTCAGGCTTTCTAAGGGCGTGAATTTTTGATTTCACTCTTCACTGCCTATCACAGTTTCGGAGGCCATGGAATGCCCAGGTGGCACAAAACCCCCCCAAATGACCCCATTTTGGAAAGTAGACACCCCAAGCTATTTGCTGAGAGGTATAGTGAGTATTTTGCAGACCTCACTTTTTGTCACAAAGTTTTGAAATTTGAAAAAAGAAAAAAAAAAAGTTTTTTTCTTGTCTGTCTTCATTTTCAAAAACAAATGAGAGCTGCAAAATACTCACCATGCCTCTCAGCAAATAGCTTGGGGTGTCTACTTTCAAAAATGGGGTCATTTGGGGGGGTTTTGTGCCACCTGGGCATTCCATGGCCTCCGAAACGGTGATAGGCAGTGAAGAGTAAAATCAAAAATTCACGCCCTTAAAAACGCTGAAGGCGGTGATTGGTTTTCGGGGCCCCGTACGCGGCTAGGCTCCCAAAAAGTCCCACACATGTGGTATCCCCATACTCAGGAGAAGCAGCTAAATGTATTTTGGGGTGCAATTCCACATAGGCCCATGGCCTGTGTGAGCAATATATCATTTAGTGACAACTTTTGTGCAAAAAAAAAAAAATAAAAAAAAAAAGTGTCACTTTCCCACAACTTGTGTCAAAATATAAAATATTCCATGGACTCAATATGCCTCTCAGCAAATAGCTTGGGGTGTCTACTTTCCAAAATGGGGTCATTTGGGGGGGGTTTGTGCCACCTGGGCATTCCATGGCCTCCGAAACTGTGATAGGCCGTGAAGAGTGAAATCAAAAATTTACACCCTTACAAATCCTGAAGGCGGTTTTCGGGGTCCCGTACGCGGCTAGGCTCCCAAAAAGTCCCACACATGTGGTATCCCCGTACTCAGGAGAAGTAGCTGAATGTATTTTGGGGTGCAATTCCACATAGGCCCATGGCCTGTGTGAGCAATATATCATTTAGTGACAACTTTTTGTAAATATTTTTTTTTTGTCATTATTCAATCACTTGGGACAAAAAAAAATAAATATTCAATGGGTTCAACATGCCTCTCAGCAATTTCCTTGGGGTGTCTACTTTCCAAAAAGGGGTCATTTGGGGGGGTTTTGTACTGCCCTGCCATTTTAGCACCTCAAGAAATGACATAGGCAGTCATAAACTAAAAGCTGTGTAAATTACAGAAAATGTACCCTAGTTTGTAGACGCTATAACTTTTGCGCAAACCAATAAATATACGCTTATTGACATTTTTTTTTACCAAAGACATGTGGCCGAATACATTTTGGCCTAAATGTATGACTAAAAATGAGTTTATTGGATTTTTTTTTATAACAAAAAGTAGAAAATATCATTTTTTTTCAAAATTTTCTGTCTTTTTCCGTTTATAGCGCAAAAAATAAAAACTGCAGAGGTGATCAAATACCATCAAAAGAAAGCTCTATTTGTGGGAAGAAAAGGACGCAAATTTCGTTTGGGTACAGCATTGCATGACCGCGCAATTAGCAGTTAAAGCGACGCAGTGCCAAATTGGAAAAAGACCTCTGGTCCTTAGGCAGCATAATGGTCCGGGGCTCAAGTGGTTAAGTCGCCAGCGGAATGGTCTCTTCACCCCAACATATTTCGAGCTGTTTGCCAAAGATGGGGGACTCCGCACGTAGATCTCCTAGCGTCCAGGTTCAACATGAAGTTAGTCAACTTTGCGGCCAGAACAAGGGATCCACTCTCATGCGGAACAGATGAGTTGGTGACCCCATGGGATCAGTTCTCACTGATCTATGCATTCCCCCCCTATTCAGTTGCTGCCTCAAATTCTTTGCAGGATCAAGCTGAAAAGAAAGCCGGTAATTCTGGTGGCACCAGCATGGCCCAGAAGGTCATGGTATGCAGAAATCGTAAAGATGGCAGTGGAGGGCCCATGGTCCCTCACACTACGGCCAGATCTGCTCTCACAGGGACTGATATTCCATTCTTCCTTACGGGTCCGTTATCTCTACCCTGATTAATGCAAGGAAGCTGGCTTCCAGAACTATATATTGGGGTCTGGAGGGCTTATGTTTCCTGGTGTGAATCCAAGGGTTGGCATCCTTGGAGATGTATCATAGGCAGAATTCTTGCCTTTCTACAATTAGGGGTAGAAATAAAATTGGCCTTGAGTACTAAAGGCCAAGTCTCAGCTTTATCAGTCTTATTTTAAAGACCATTTGCTACTCATTCTTTTGTCCGGGGTTTTATACAAGGGGTAATGTGGCTTAATCCGCACGTCAAACCTCCCTTGAACCCTTGGGAATTGAACTTAGTTTTGTCTGTGTTACAAAAACAGCCATTTGAACCGATACAACATATTCCCTTAGTCCTTTTGACAAGGAAGTTGGTATTTTTGGTTACTATATCCTCAGCAAGGAGTGTTTCGGAATTGGCTGCTCTTTCTTGTAAAGAGCCATATTTGATTTTTCATGAGTACAGAGTGGTGTTACACCTGCGTCCAGAATTTTTGCCAAAGGTGATTTCAGGCTTTCACCTGAACCAAGATGTTGTCCTGCCATCGTTTTTTTCAAAACCATGTTCCAGGGAAGAAAAGTCACTACATTGTCTTGATGTGGTGAGTGCAGTGAAAATCTATTTAACCGCTTGCCGACCGCCTCACGCCGATATACTGCAGCAGAAGGGCTCGTACAGGCAGAATCACGTACCTGTACGGTCCCCTTTTAAGAGGCGGCCAGCGGGGGGGCGCCCACGGCAAGATCCGTGAGTCGCGTCCCGCGGACTCCATCTCCACGGGGATACCCGCGATCGCCTCACTGGGAGGAAGAACGGGGAGATGCTAATGTAAACAAGAATCTCCACGTTCTGCCTAGTGACAGTGTCACTGATCTCTGCTCCCTGTCATCGGAGCAGAGATCAGTGACATGTCACACACAGCCATGCCCCTCACAGTTAGAAACGCACTCCTAGGACACACTTAACCCCTACACTGCCACCTAGTGGTTAACCCCTTCATTGCCAGTGTCATTTACACAGGAATCGGTGCATTTGTATAGCACTGATTGCTGTATAAATGACAATGGTCCCTAAAATGTGTCAAAAATGTCCGTTGTGTCTGCCATAATGTCGCAGTCACAATAAAAATCGCTGATCGCCGCCATTTAAATATAAATTAATAAAAATGCCATAAAACTATCCCCTTTTTTGTAAACGCTATAACTTTTGCGCAAACCGATCAATTATTGCGATATTTTTTTTTTACCAAAAATATGTAGAAGAATACATATTGGCCTAAACTGAGGAGAATTTTTTTTATATATTTTTAGGGGATATTTATTATAGCAAAAAGTAAAAAATGTGTTTTTTTTTTTTCTCAAATTGTCACTTCTTCTTTTTTTTTTTTTTTTTGTTTATAGCGCAAAAAATAAAAAGCGCAGGGGTGATCAAATACCACCAAAAGAAAGCTCTATTTGTGGGGAAAAAAAGGACGTCAATTTTGTTTGGGAGCCACGTTGCACGACCGCGCAATTGTCAGTTTAAGCGAAGCTTAAGTGCCGAATCGCAAAAAGTGCTCTGGTCAGGAAGGGGGTAAATTCTTCTGGGGCTGAAGTGGTTAAAGGCAACTGCTCAGATTCGTAAGACTGATGTCTTATTTATTCTGCCAGAGGGTCCTAAGAAAGGACAGGCAGCGTCGAAATTCACTGTTGCTAAGAGGATTTGGCAAGTGATAATTCAAACTTATGATTTAAGGGGTAAGATTCCCTCTTTTCAAGTTAAGACGCACTATACTAGGGCGGTTAGTGCTTCTTGGGCAGTGCGTCATCAGGCCTCCATGGCTCAGATCTGTAAAACTTGGTCTTCAGTCTATACATTCACAAAATGTTATCAGCTGGATGTAAGAAGGTATGAGGATATTGCCTTTGGGCACAGTGTGCTGCAGGCAGCAGCATAGGTCCTCAAGTCTGGAGGTACCCTCCGGGTTGTCTCCCTCCCCTCAAGTAGCATTGCTATGGGACGTCCCATTAAGTAATTACTTAAGGCTCTGTGTCCCATGATGTACAATAAAGAAAATAGGATTTTTATAACCGCTTACCTGTAAAATCCTTTTCTTGGAGTACATCATAGGACACAGAGGTCCCTCCCCTCTTTTTGGGGATTTAAGTATATTGCTTTGCTACAAAAACTGATGTGCTCCTGGAAGGAGGAGAGATTATGTAGGGAGTGAACTTCTTGATTGGGTATAACCAGTGTTCATCACCTGAAGGTGGCCTATAACCCATTAAGTAATTACTTAAGGCTCTGTGTCCCATGATGTACTTCAAGAAAAGGATTTTACAGGTAAGCTGTTATAAAAATCCTACTTTTGTTGCATTTTGAGGCCAAAGTGCCTATTTTAAAAGATGAGCAAATATTGCTGGCCACTCTGCTGGATAGCGCAGTGTTCTCATTGCTACCTTTTTAGTAAGTAACTTGTTAACTATAGGCCACCATGTAAAGCTTGCAGGGTCTCCCTGATCGAGGTTGGTCCCATAACTTTGACAGGTCATGTGACTGAACGCTGCTCCGCCCACTTTCTTTCTAAGACTTTTGTTCTACTTGTACAGCGCAGCGTTTCATCAGTTTGACATTTTCTTCTTCTTCTTTTTTTTTTTAATATTTTGTACATCTCTGGTAAGGTCATATTGCTGGGGCCTATGCCTACAGAATATTCAAAATCCAATATTGCCCCTTTTTTTTTTTTTTTCTTGGTCAATCTCCAGCTTTAATTTTTGAGTGGAGGGTAGGTGTGAGAATTCAGGAAAATTTATGGTTTTACCTCACTACTGTAAAGTTTCTCACATTGGTTACATGAAAAACCTCATTTCTTTGCACCTTGTTATATTAAAGACGGTTATCAGGAAATTTTGCGATTTTAAAATAGTTGTAAGCTTGAAATGATGTGAAGAAAAAGAGAAACAAAGGCTGTAAAGAGTTTTACACTTTTGGGGGGGGAAGGTTTGCAAAATCTGTGTAAAATGGCAAAAAACATTCCAAAAGGCTTTACATATGTAGAATCCATTATTTTATTTGCAGATGTACTAGTAATGATCTGAAGTGCATCATTCGGCTAATCAAGCACGATTTGAAAATGAATGCAGGAGCCAAACATGTGTAAGTGTTATTTATGTGTGATTATATATGTATATGGTGTGTGTTAAACAATCGGAGGTATCTTCTTGTACAAGGAGTGTACGTTTACATGTTTTTAAAGTACAATGGCTCTTATATTTGAAAATGTTAGTGGAAAGTTGTGACTGTCTCTTTGCTATCATCATATGGTCAGAAATGCCAAACCCAGTTTTTAGTGCAGGTACCCTTAATGGGACCCAATCCCCTCTCCTGGCCTCTCTAACAAGCCCCATACGTATCTGTTCCCACTCCCCTGAGATGTCTACTATGTGGCCTGCTTGGTTCAGTACAGCTTTTTGAAAGTCTCCCATTGTATAGGCTTGCTCCTTTTTTGCATACATGGCACACTTTTGCTTTCATTCCAGATTTAAACTTTTGATTTATAGTATTATAACAGTACAGTGACAGGGGAGGGGGGGGGGGTAGCAATATATACCTTTTTAATCCTGAATTGTGTATTTTTTGCTGAATGTTAGCTACTTAGGTAAAAGTAAAGTATAATTAAAATCAAAACGTTTTGTTTTTAGTTTTGGGATTAGAACACCTGTCTGTTTTAATTGCTGTCTGTACCCCCTGTCAGAGAGATTCACCCTCTTTATTTGTCTTGTTACCATTATTAAAAGTGAAGGTAAAAGAAAATCTCAAATTTTGGGTTGTCCTCAGAAAAGTAATAGCGGGAAATTTTTCCAATGGCAACACTAGTTCCAGTGATCTTGGGGTCCCCAATGAATTTCCATTTTATTTGCAGGGATTTCCTCTTACTTCCTGTTTGGCTATGGGACAGGAACTAAAGAGGAGTCTCCTAAATAGGACATAGATGGCGAATTTTTTTTTAACACTTTCTTGCTGTATCCAAAATTAAAACCGTTTTGCCCATAGTTCTAAGGTCCCAATTCTGTAATTTCTTTTTTTTTTTTTTTTTCTAGACTTGACGCTCTTGATCCTAATGCATATGATGCATTCAAAGCTTCTCGCAATTTGGGAGATGTGGTGGAACGTGTGCTACAAAACCATCAGCAGGCACCAGGCATGAAACGCACACTAAGCGTAAAAGCTACGCTTATGACGCCTGTTCAACCTATGTTGGTATGAACCTTATCATACATACCTGTACTCCATAAATGGGTGCCTGTATTTCTAATATTGTCTTACAGTTGTGTTCATTTTAAGGTTGTATTGTTTTGGATCCCAGCATGATAGTTCGCAAAATTTACAGGATTAGCAAGGATTTGCAGTAATTTTTGGAAATGTAGATTGCTCTGGGAAAACTGCATTGATACCTGATCTCCCATAAAAACCCTGGGATTTCCTTTTGCAAACCTTCGTATGTGCACCCATAAAATCCGTGGGGCTATTTCCTTTTGCAAACCTTGATACCTGACGTGGGTAGCCGTGAAAGCACCCGATAAGATTTAATTAGTCATTTTGTACTTTTTTTATATATATATATGTGTATATATACACACACAAAGTAAGCTGCAAAATGAAAAAGAAGCTAAATGTTTTCAGACCGTTTTTATTTAGACTACTTGGTGAACACTCTTTCAAATTTTATATCTGTTTCTTTCCAATAAATTTGGTGCCATTGGAGAGAAATGACAAAATGCAGGTTCTGGAGTAGACCAGAAACACAAGTAAACAAATAGTTTAACCACTTCAGCTCCGGAAGGTATTTCCCACTTCCTGACCAGGCCATTTTTTGCGATGCGGTACTGCTTTACTTTAACTGACAATTGCGTGGTCGTGCGCAATAAATATATATAATATATAAACAATTATATTTATATATTATATATATTTATAAATTTGATTTATTTCCCAGAAATTGAGCTTTCATTTGGTGGTATTTGATCACCTCCTGTGGTGTTTTTTTTTTTTTTTTTTTTTTGTGCTATAAACAAAAACAAAAAAACACTTTTTTGAGAAAAAAAAAATTTTTTTACTTTCTGTTATAAAACATAACCAATAAAAAATAAAAAACAAATTTCCTCATCAATTTAGGCTAATATGCATTCTGTTACATATTTTTGGTAAACAAATCGCAGTAAGTGTGTATTGATTGGTTTGCGCAAAAGTTATGGCGTCTACAAGCTACAGGATAGATTTAGGGACTTTTTTATTTATTTTTTTGTTTTTACTAGTAATGGTAGCGATCAGTGATTTTTAGCGGGACTGCGACATTGCGGAGGACAAATCTGACACTAAGTGACACATTTTGGGGACCAATGGCACAAATAGTGATCAATGCTAAAAAAAAAATGCACTGACACTGTAAAAATGGCACTGGCAGATGAGTTAACACCAGGGGTAATCAAAGGCTTAAGTATTTTGCTCCCTGACAGAACAGCGGTCTGCCTTGTTTACATAGGCAGACCGCTGTTCTGACTCTCCTCTGAAAGATCGGCGGGTCCCAGCGGCCGCTGGACCCGCTGATTGGCTCCCGCTGTGTCCAATCACAGTGGGAGTGGCGCTCCGGCCCCCTAGACCGCGTGCACAAAATCAGTTTGCAGGTACACGATTTTGCACAGCCGGGCCACCCTGCCGCAGTATATGTACGTGGGGCGGTCCGGTCCGGAAGCTGTTAATCTTCCTGGTGGTATTCCCGAGTGTGGCTTGGGGTGAATTTTCATTACCAAAAGCGGTAACCCCGAGCCACACTCGGGATAGCATCGCAGGATCCATGCAAAGTTACTTACCTTGTCTCCAGGATCCTGCGATGGATGTCTCCCCGTTGTGTGTGCGAGCCGTCCTCCACTCAATTCATCACCGTGCCAGGCTCCATTCCCTGCGAGCGTCACGATGCATAGGAACAGAGCACGGCGCTAAATTCAAAAAGTGAAAAACACACACTACATACAGTACACGTGTGTGTGTGTGTGTGTGTGTGTGTGTGTGTGTATATATATATGCACACACATACACACATACATACATACATACATACACACACACATATATATATATATATATATATATATATATATATATATATATGTGTGTGTATATGTGTGTATGTATATATATATATATATATATATATATATATATATATATATATATATATATATATATATATATATATATATATATATATATATATATAATGTGTGTGTGTGTATATATACACACACTCTTCTTTCTGCCTGGACACTTGAGATTGTCCTTAGCAACAAAAAAAGTGTCCCTTTACGTCAAAAGCGTTTTTCAGCTAGAAAACAGCGATAATTAGAATCACTTGCAGAATTGAGCGATAGTGATTTATGGAGAAATTCGTCATCAAACACTGAAAGTAATGACCGTGACAATTCTGCAACTGAGCAAATTTCAGTGCATTTGATTACATTATTGAATAATTGATGAAAAATATATGTATCGTTACTTCAGTCCCAACGTGAAAAAATATTAATTAATACGTCCAAGGCTTAAATGAACACAAACAAGCAAGACTTGGTACAACAATGTGTACATATAAAGTGCAAAGTGAAACACAAAGAAGTAATCCAATCTCACACCTAATTATAGTGAAAATTCCAACCTAACGTGACAAAGTGTATAAATTGTGAATAATGTCACATGATAATAAGTGTCCAATCAATATTGAGCATCTGACATAAACTAAATCACCAAAAAATAGAGAATAATAACATTAATGTTCACAAATGTGCAATTCACAGATGCAATGGAACAATGCGACTTCCCACAATTTAACAAAGTGCAGTGTGCGTGATCAAGCAAAATAGCTGAAGAACCATATATTCACAGGTAAGCAATTCACAACTGCAACTTCCAAGCAAGGAAAATTAATAAATTAAAATTATTACAACATGTAATGCGCATATAATCAAAAATAAATATTCACAAGTATGCGATTCACAGATGCAATAATTAAATGCGACTGAAAGGATATATATTTTCTAGCAAAGTGCAGTGTGCATATAATGATAATATTATTGAAATACTTGCAAAGAGCAATGTGCATATAATCAAAAACATTTCACAGGTATGCAATTCACAAATGCGATAATTAAATACAACAAAAAGAATTGTAATTTGTAGCAAAGTGCAATGTGCATATAGAATTAATGAACAGGCAAAATAAATAATATTCAGTGATGAATAAACTATCCAATTAACTGTGAGTTCATATCTCAAGGTGAGGTGATATAAAAGTAAAAATGTTCAAGTGCAGTCCAAACACATGTGAATGCGACTTCTAATAACGCTCCAAATGTGGAAAGGCAGAAATCTTCTAGAGATGAAAAAAGTGCTGGTGCAGTGATAGAAAAAAACGTCTATAAATAGTTCATCCAATCCTGTTCCGATGTGCGGTGACAGTTTCCCCCAGCCTCTCACCTGTAGTAGCGGCCCCCAAATGGGTCTAGTCACGCTTATACCCACAGGTGGGTAGGGATATCAACACTGCTACGGCTTCCCAAAATTGGACTCCCAATCTAGATGCCAGCTCCCTTGGGAGTGGGATTGGTGCAGGATGGAATGATGTTTGCCCTCACTTAATCGGTATTCTCAGGTGGAAGTAAAAAAAAAAAAAAAATGGGCTCCATAGTGTAGTATGTTAAAATAAATTTTAATATATATAAATGTGTGTGTATATATATATATATATATATATATATATATATATATATATATATATATAATATTTTTTTATTTTTTATCCTGTTTCATAATATGCATGATATTTACTGAATGAGATGAAGATATCCGTAATTGCCCATTATGCATTTAGATTGTAGCTGAATCGGTGATTCGCTGCCGTTAGAACAACGGCCGCTACTTATACTGGCTGTATGGCATCTGGCCCCGTATCCCTTTGATAAAGTCACGTGGTGTGACGCAACGCGTCTGAGAAGGAGGAGCCGGGTGCGGTTGCTTCCTAGGGTACTGCCGAACCCAGAAGCTTTTATCTCTGCTGCTGATTGCTGTGTAATTATATGTAAGTGACGCTATCGATATATTAAAATTTATTTTAACATACTACACTATGGAGCCCATTTTTTTCTTTTTTACTTCCACCTGAGAATACCGATTTTAGTGCCGGTTCACACGGGCGACTTGTCAGGCGACCTAGCCGCCTGACAAGTCGCCTCCCGTTCTGTACAATGGAACCGTTCTAATAGGAGCGACGCAAGTCGCTCCGACTTAGAAAAAGGTTCCTGTACTACTTTGGGGGCGACTTGCATAGACTTCTATACAGAAGTTGTTTTGCAAGTCATGGTGGAAGTCGTGTGCAGGTCGCCTCGGTGAGGCGAACTGCAAGTTGTGCCGCCCCTGTGTGAACCGGGGCTAAGTGAGGGCGAACATCATTCCATCCTGCACAAATCCCACTCCCAAGGGAGCTGGCATCTAGATTGGAAGTCCAATTTTGGGAAGCCGTTCCAGTGTTGATATCCCTACCCACCTGTGGGTATAAGCGTGACTCGGCCCATTTGGGGGCCGCTACTACAGGTGAGAGGCTGGGGGAAACTGTCATCGCACATCGGACTTTGTAACAGGATTGGATGAACTATTTATAGACGTTTTTTTCTATCACTGCACCAGCACTTTTTTATCTCTAGAAAATTTGCTTTTCCACATTTGGAGCGTTATTAGAAGTCGCATTCACATGTGTTTGGACTGCACTTGAACATTTTTACTTTTTATATCACCTCACCTTGCGATATGAACTTCACAGTTAATTGGATAGTTTATTTATCACTGAATATTATTTATTTTGCCTGTTCATTAATTCTATATGAACATTGCACTTTGCTACAAATTACAATTCTTTTTGTTGTATTTAATTATCGCATTTGTGAATTGCATACCTGTGAAATTTTATATGATTATATGCACATTAGACTTTGCAAGAATTTCAATAATATTATTATTATATGCACACTGCACTTTGCTAGAAAATATATATCCTTTCAGTCGCATTTAATTATCACATCTGTGAATCGCATACTTGTGAATATTTATTTTTGATTATATGCGCATTACACGTTGTAATAATTTTCATTTATTATTTTCCTTGCTTGGAAGTTGCAGTTGTGAGTTGCTTACCTGTGAATATATGGTTCTTCAGCTATTTTGCTTGATCACGCACACTGCACTTTGTTAAATTGTGGGAAGTCGCATTGTTCCATTGCATCTGTGAATTGCACATTTGTGAAAATAATGTTGTTCTCTATTTTTTGGTGATTTAGTTTGTCAGATGCTCAATATTGATTGATTGGACACTTTTTTATTATCATGTGACATTCACGATTTATTTATACACTTTGTCACGTGAGGTTGGATTTTTCTCTATAATAGGTGTGAGATTGGATTACTTCTTTGTGTTTCACTTTGCACTTTATATGTACGCATTGTTGTACTGAGTCTTGCTTGTTTGTGTTCATTTAAGCCTTGGACGTATTAATTAATAATTTTTCACGTTGGGACTGAGGTAGCGCTGCATATATTTTTCATCATATATTGAGTAAGGTTATGTGAGTATACTATTTATGTTGGCGGCTCCTTGTCTATTTTATTCTTTATTGTGGTTTTTGCGCATTAGTTATTATCTTTTATATTTATTGAATAATAATTATTATTATATTTGTTATAATTATTTATAGTTCCTTTATGATATCATTTATGATTTTGTGTTTCAGACTTTATCATACCCGGGATGTCTACTAAACTCTTGTTTGGACAGATTTAAATGTGTTATTACTAAGAATTACAGCGCTACAATATAAAATGCCAAATTTTCATGCAAAACAGCATTTGAGCATCAAAAATCTGACATAATCATACCCCCAGGGAGGTTACTTCTACCACCCCAACCATAGGGCCATGGTGATACAGAGCAATGACCAAGCTGACGGCTTAAACTTTACCCATACAAGTATCTGCCCTGATGGGTGACTGGAACATGTATAAACTAATCTGTAGCCCCCTTTTGTAAGAAGTCTAGAATTTCTAGAACATTTGTTACATCTCATTCAATTTTCTATTGGTATTAAAATGTGGGCTTGTATAAAGCATATTTAACCATTTATCCAATTTACACTGGAAAGGAGGAACCATTTTTCAAGTATATGCCCTAGAAGATTCCTGAAAGAAGAGTCCTCAAAGCAGATCACCTCACAATTTCAGCATTGTCTAGCTTCCTTTTCTTAAAAAGGGTATAAAAGTGCTAAGCAATCTCCTTTAATCTGTCACCAAGTTGTCAGCTAAAATAGTTTCAACTGCTGTATTATACAAGATCTGTGTAGCTTGGAAAAGAAATCCGTGCATTTTATAACAGGCTTGTATGGAGAGAAAAAATTTCAGCATGTAGAAAATGTTATATTAATTTACATATCAGCTTTTATTTTATACTCCTTTTATTGGTAAAATATTCAGTGCTTGTCAACTGCAATCCTTGGTGACCACCAATGGAATGCACAAAATATCACAGGAATCTCTTTGCCCTCTTGTGCTTCTGCCTGGGATTCTTTAAACATGAACTACTGCAGTGCATGATGGCTTGCAGTTGCAAATTACTGGTGGTGGTTATATTTTATTGTTGGCGCCTAGGGTGCCAGATTAAAGTAGAGTTTATATTGTGATTTGTGAAAGGAACTCCTAACATGATGATTGTGTAGGGATAGGAAAAAGATTTATGTTCCAACTGTTGCTTGTATTCCCATCTCTATAGGCTGAAGCCTGCAAATCTGTGGAGTATGCTATGAAGAAATGTCCAAATGGAATGTATGCAGAGATAAAGTACGATGGAGAACGGGTCCAAGTGCACAAAAATGGTGATCACTTTAGCTATTTTAGCCGTAGCCTGAAGCCAGTTCTTCCCCACAAGGCAAGTTCTTTTTAATTTTTTTTTTTTGTCTTATTCTCTGCCTTTCTGTGCGAACTGTTATATAGGTATGGAAGTCTTGGAGTATGCCTTTTTAACCGCATGCCGACCAACCGCCGCAGTTGTACTGCGACAACATGGCTCGGCTGCGCGAATTACTATCATGTTACGTCGGTAACTTAGACGGCCACTAGGGGCCACGCGTGCCCCCTGCTCGCCCACGGAGCCGATGCGAGTGCCTAGCAGTCGCGATCACCGCCAGGCTCCTGCGATCGCTTGGGGCACACCGAGAAACAGGATGTGTGTGTGTGTAAACACACAGTTTCCGGTTCTCTGAGGGGAGAAGAGACAGATCGTCTGTTCATACAGAGTATGAAAGTATCTGTCATCTCCCCTGCACAGTCCCATCCCCCTTCACTTAGAACACACAATAGGACACACTTAACCCCTTCAGTGCCCCCTGGTTTTAACCCCTTCACTGCCAGTGACATTTTTACAGTAATCCATGCAATTTTATAGCACTGATTGCTGTAAAAATGCCAGTGGTCCCAAAAATGTGTCAGAATTGTCCGACGTGTCCGCCATAATGTCGCAGTCCCGATAAAAATCGCAGATTGCCGCCATTACTAGTAAAAAAAAAAATATTAATAATAAAAAAGCCATCAAACTATGCTCTATTTTGTAGACGCTATAACTTTTGTGCAAACCAATTAATACTCGCTTATTGCGATTCGGCCTAAACTGAGGAAAAAAAATTTTTTTTTATATATTTTTGGGGGATATTTATTATAGCAAAAAGTAAAAAATATTGCTTTTTTTTTTTTTTTTTTCAAAATTATCGCTCTTTTTTTGTTTATAGCGCAAAAAATAAAAACCGCAAAGGCGATCAAATACCACCAAAATAAAGCTCAATTTGTGGGGGAAAAAAGGACGTCAATTTTGTTTGGGAGCCATGACCGCACAATTGTCAGTTAAAGCGACGCAGTGCTGAATCGCAAAAAGTGCTCTGGTCTTTGGCCAGCCAAATGGTCTGGGGCTTAAGGGGTCAGGATCATGTGTGAATACCCTCAGATGGAAATTACAACTGTCCATCTCTCCAGCTATGCCCCAGAGTATGACAGCACCTTCTTGGAATCTCTTGGAAAGCGGACTGTCCCAGAACTAGCATAAAACCTGATGGTTTAAGTAGTAGCCGCTTCCATGTAAGATTAATTCAGTTATATTTAGTACAGGTCCTATGATGAAGCTTGTGTGGAAGGCACGTATCATTCATTTGGTATTGCAAAGAGGTCATAAGATTATCTTTTTTTTGTCTGTAGTGCATTACTATTTAATGTGACTAAATCTGTCTGTATACAGGTTGCTCATTTCAAAGACTATATACCCAAAGCATTCCCTGGTGGAAATAGCATAATCTTGGACTCTGAAGTGCTTCTTATTGATACCAAGACTGGCAAACCCCTTCCATTTGGAACCTTAGGCGTTCACAAGGTACATTCTTTCCTGCAGATGTGTTTTATAAATAAGGAATGCTTAAAAAAGGTGTTACAGAAGAAAAAGCAAAGCTAAAAGGCACGACTTCATGGTCCTATACAAAATGTATGCAGAAGATCAACCTAACAATATACAGTATAGTGTGGTAATGGCTATTTGGAAGATTTAACCCTTTTGTTGCCATCAACGTATGGCATATATCAGCAACAGTAATACACACACACACCCACACACCCCTGGCTTCTGTAGTGTGTGTTAATCTGACAAGCCGACAATCTTCTGTCAGATGGAAGTGATTAGGTGGCTATACAGCCGCCTAATCACTTCCAAACACCTTGTGACCATTTTTCCCCTGGGGGAAAAAAAGTATATGAAAAAAAATCTAGGGTACAAAAATGTGTTGCCATTTCACGGGTGCACGTTAATTTTAATGCTTGACATGTTTTGGTATCTGTTTATTTGGCACAACTTCATTCTTTACATTTTGCCAAAAATTGGGTAATGTATTACATTTGTCCCCTAAAATAACTTTAGCATGATTTTTGCTGAAATTCTGTGCCTGCCAAACTGTTGCACTAATACCGCATGACATAGAAATTTGAATCCGGCACTTTTTTATTGTACAGGGTGTCTCCTTTAAATATATATATGATATTGTGGGGTGTTTTTTTTTTTTTTTTTTTTTTAAGGGGTAACTTTATTGTACACAATATAATGAGTACAAATAAGCAAGAACAAGGAAAATGGAGCAAATGGTGCTCAAATATCGCTATGTATGATGTACAGCATGTCAATTCATTATACATGGTTTAACATAGAAGTATCGATCCTATATCTCAAACTCGACCACAAGTAAAAATACGGAATACGTTAGTCAAGAGAAAACAAAGCATCCACCATAGATCCTTATCCCTGGCCAGTAACTTGGGTAGCAGGTGGTATAGTGCGGTCTGAACTCACCCATAGGTCCCAGATTTTATGGAATTTACGAGGGCAACGTCTGGCCTCATACGTCAATTTGTATAGTGGAAGTGCCTGGTTAATGAGGGTAAGCCAAAAAGTTATGGCGGGGGGGGGGGGGGGGTGGGCTTCCATTACATAGTTGTATATTTCTTTTTTTAGCATAAAACAGAACTAGACAGAAAAAAGTGTGCGTTTTTGGAAAGGGGTTGATCATCAATATAACCATAGAGGCACCTTAAGGGGTTAGGTATTTGGGTAATTGAACTGAACTGATAAAGCGGTGACACTCCACCCCCCTGGCCAGAATGCTCTGCCTGGTGGACACTCCCACATAATTTGATAAAATGTGCCATCAGCTGAGGTGAGGAACTTCTGGAGCAGAGGGCAGTCTGTTTTAGACGGAAAAGGAGATTTGAAGTACAATAGGACCTATATAAAACCTTAGTCTGTATAATTTTATCCCTAGAGAAAATAACCGTGGGGACCTGTAGAGAGAGGATTTCCTCCGTAAGTTCCGGTATATCTGTACGCCATCTAAGCTCCATGAGATTAAGTCTATCAGTTGTAGAGTGTAGAAAGGAGGAGTAATATAGAAATAAGTTTAGAATGAGATGAATCAGTCAACGGGAATTCCAGGGGATAGGGTTGTATAGAAATATAATGGAGGTAAAATTGTGCTGCAGCAGTATGTCGTAATAGAAGATACCGGAAGTAAGCTATGGGGTGAATTTTAAACTCTGCGAAATTCTGCAAAGGAGCGAAAGGTATTTTCCAAACACAGGTGGGAAATTCATTTCACACCCTGTCTAAACCAAAATGCCCCATCCGTTCCCTCAACTCCAGTCTTCAAGTACCCCCAACAGGTCATGTTTTCAGGCTTTTCATTATTTTACACAGGTGATTTGATTAGTTTCACTGCCTTAGTAGTACTTGAGGACTGGAGCTGAGAAACATTGACATAAAGGAGCATTAGGGGAGAAAACAATGGCCGCGCCTGATGGGAGCAATTTTGAGAGTGAATACCCGCAGTGTCATAGATAAAATACTCTTGCTGTCTCTACCTTTTTGAGGATTGACGATGAATCAAATTTTGTAGGGATTCCTAGAAAGTAAAAATAGCAACTTACAGAGCTGTGGCATCATTATTAGCTTCAGGGTAGAACCACCCGTGGGCAGTTGTGGGGGTTTTAGTCAATTTTCAGACCTAATTTTTTTTTTTTTTTTTTTTTTTTTAAGATGTGTGCAAAAAACACAAATGGCTCTGGCAGCAAAAGGGGTTCAATGTTAACAAATGGCTAATAAGATTATTTGTAATAAAGCATGCAAGGTCTAACTGGGATAGATCATTTTTCTTGTGTATTTTTGTTATGGTGAAATGGGATTTACATTGATGGAGAAAATGTCCTAAAGCATATATAAAGGTATTTGGAATGCATAGTGTTTTTCTTCTTTCTTCCTTCCTTTTTCCTTTTTCGCAATATGTAACATGTTCATGTATCTGCCTCTTCGCCCCCTCCCCCTGATCCCTCCTCCCTTTGACAGCTGGTGGAGGATCCTCTCCCCGCACCCCCAAACCCTGTGTCGTTCCACCCGTTTTGTATACCACGGATTGTCAGATCATTATCGGTCTATTCAGTAGTTTCACATGTTTTGAAAGTTATCCAGTTTATTTTAATCCCAGAGGTTTTATCTTCAGTGAGCATATCGTTAACTCTGGATCCACAGGCACAGTGGAGAGTGTGGGGTGTTTTTTTTTTTTTTGTTTTTTTTTTTTTGTTTTTTTTCCTCCATACTCGCAAGCTGCAACGATATAACAATGCAAGAAAATCTTACCTTAAAGTGGATGTAAACCCCAATTTTTTTTTTTTATATATATATCATACTGTAGAGTATAAGATTTCCTATCATTTGAGCCCAGTCTTGCCACACAGAGTTAATCCATCTCTGAGTAATCCTCTTTTATTGTTCAGTGAGAGAAATCTTGACAAACTGAGAAAAACTTTGTCAAACCCTCCCCCTTGCTGTGAGTGGCAGGTGATTTACATCTCGTGCACTAGCCTAAGACACAGGCATTCTTTTTTAATTCCCTCCCCCACTCCTTTCTTCAGCAGCTCTGCAAGGATTGGCTGTATCACACCTCAGCATAATTTGGCATGATGAAGTCATGTGGTTACTTTCCTGTCTTTTTTTCACTGGATGTTAGAGATCATAGCAGAAGTTCAGTGTAAGAAATACACAGGAGAAAATGCATATTGACAAGGGGAGTGTAGAGATGGGCGGGGAGTCTACTGACATCACGACTCCACCCACCGAGCTCCAGACAACAGACCCGCCCACAGAATCTGCAGTTTTTCGGGTCTCATAACAGACAGAGGGGAGACATTTGACAGGTAAAGATACAAGCAGGAGGCATGTATATCTTTATAGAAAACCCCTATGGCAGTAGTTTAGAAAGGATGACATTGGGTTTACATCCACTTTAACTTTGTGAGTTGTTTGTACACACTTTTTATTTACTTTTAGTTACTGGTATTGCTTGCGTTTTCTTTTTTTGTCTTTTTAATATTTTTTAGTTTTTTTTTACACTGATAAATGTAATCTTTTGCAGAAAGCTGCTTTCCTGGATGCCAATGTATGCCTCTTTGTTTTCGACTGCATATATTTCAATGGAGTTAACTTAATGGACAGGTAAGTGTCACAGAACATTACACTGCGTTACCCACCCAATAAATCCATTTCTAATATCTTATTTTTGTAATAGGCCATTGGTTGAGAGACGAAAGTTTATGCGTGAAAATATGGTGGAAATCCCCAACCATATTCTGTTCTCAGAAATGAAACATGTCACGGTAAGTGGGATATCCATATACTTGCTGCACATTTTAGCAAGGATTGTTTTGATAAAAAGCGGGAGAAACCCCCTGGAGGAAAGGGCTGAATGTTGCGCGTTGTCATTGGGCTATCTTGTTAAACTTTCACATTTATTTTTTTCTCATTGTGCAAGTTACCTAAATGCCTGAAAACCTATTTACCGTTCCCTTTTATGGTTTATGGGAACAGTGTTGTTTTTTCCCTGATATTAGCAGTACTATAGTAGGAATCCATTAACCACTTCCAGCCCAAGGACATCACTTTGAGTGGGGATATCTGTATGATGCCTGCAGCTACAGGCATCATTCAGATATCACCTTTTTCCACCGGTGATTCTGTGCATCGTAAGAACAATCATAGCGGCAGTTCAGCCTCACAGGCGGCAGGAGGGGGACACCCCCTCCCGCCACCCTCCGGTGCTTCTCTGGTGACCAGATAGTCATCTCTATGACCCTCGGAGGCCCGGGCGCAACGTTGTGATGTCAGGTCCGGGCCGGCTGTTGTAAACAATGCCGGGGACGCGGCTGGAAAGGCAAACACAATTCAATTTTTTTTTTTATCTCAGTCTGGTGGAGAGATGTGAGATCTTAGACCCCCACATCTCTCCATAAAGAGGACCTGTCATGCACTATTCCAAGGGATGTTTACATTTCTTGTAATAGGAATAAAAGTGATCAAAAAAAAAAATAAAGTTTAAAGAGTGTAAAAATTTAAAAAAAGTTAATTTAAACAATAAAAAAAAATTTTTTTTTAAAGTGCCTCTGTCCCTGCGTGCTCGCGCACAGAAGCGAATGCATACGTAAGTCGCATCCACATTTGTAAACAGCGTCCAAACCACACATGTGAGGTATTGCCGCGTGCGTTGGAGCAAGAGCAACAAGTCTAGCCTAAGACCATCTCTAACTCTAAACTGGTAACCTGTAAGAAAAATTTAATGCGCCGCCTATGGAGATTTTTAAGTTCCAAAGTTTGGCAGCATTCCATGAGTGTGCGCAATTTTAAAGCATGACATTTTGGGTATCTATTTACTCGGCATAACATTTGTCACATTATACAAAAAATATTGAGCTTACTTTACTGTTTTTTTTTCCCATTCCCCCCCCCCCCCCAAAAAAAAAAAACGCATTTGAAAAGTTCTTGCGCAAATACCATGTGATGTAAAAAGTTGCAATGATTGCCATTTTTTTATTCCCTAGCGTCTCTGCTAAAAAAACATATATAATGTTTGGGGGTTCTGAGTAGGTTTTCTAGCAAAAAAAAGATGATTTTTACATGTAGGAGAGGAAAGCCGGAATAGACCTAGTATGGAAGTGGTTAAACTAGTAATCTGGCAAAGTGCTTAGCAGTCTAGCCTTTTAGCTTTGGGATTTTGGTTTTAACGCTGAGCAGGGACTGTATCTATAGAGAGTTTAGAAGTTTACATTTATTCCCTCTTAGTGTTAGCGCTTTCTTTCTCTCAGAGCCCAAAAATATGATCGTTACTTGGCATCTGACCAGCTTGAACTTGTGATTGCATTCTCAAATGAGTGACTGCATAATTTGTATACTGCTAATTACTAGTTAACTTTAAAGCATAAAGGAAATTTGTTTTATATAATATAAATCAGACGTTCCCGTGTGTGTGGTAGTTATATTTTTTGTTTGACATTTTGAAATGTTTTTTTTGTCATTCTACACAGAAAGCATCAGATTTGGCAGACATGATAACTCGAGTAATCAGGGAAGGTTTAGAAGGCCTTGTGCTAAAAGATGTAAAGGTATGTCTAATCTGCAATTAAAAACTCTTTATATTAGCTAAATATTTCTGGTCTACGCTTATTGTTTTGTACAAAAACCTCTAATTTTATAGAATTTTAACTAATTTGCAGTTAGATGCCCAGGGAAGAGCCAGCTGATCAATGCTTTAGTTTACTTTGGGATCTTCTAAGAGCTTGTCCTTACCTGTAGTGGCCTTTTATATCTGACATATTAAGGGAACAGTTTAGTTTGTGTGGCAGAATGGACAAATATGGGCAATGGTGTGCTGCTCGAGAGGAGACCACTGAAGTCAAACTAAAATTGCAGAATCAACTGCCCAGGTCACCAGATAAACTAGCATTGGGAATTTCCTCTTTATTTTTTCATCTAATTATGCTCAGTAGCACAGGTGTGGTATGTATAGTCTGCGTTCCCGGCATGCTTGCAATTCCTATATCCACTCTGCAGTCTGCTGGGGTGATGTCATTCTGCCTCTCCCTCAACACACCCTGCTGATGCGCTAGATTACTTGGCAATGTCAGATGTGGTTGGCTGCTATCACGGAATTGGAGTTTATCAAAGATTGTGCTAGTTTCAGGGGTGGGGAAGTTGTGCGGACAAGATTGCTTACCATGGTAAGCAAAGTCATGGTTTGACATTAGAGGTCGACCGATATGGGTTTTTCTCTGGGCGATGCCGATATTTAGAAATCGCGGTGGCCGATATGTGATGCCGATTTTTTTTGGGCCAATATATTAGGCCGATTTTTTTTTATTTATTTATTTATTTATTTTTTCCTTCATCTCATAAAATTTAACAGTTAGACCCCTTTCACACTGGGGCGTTTTTCAGGCGCTTTTGGGCTAAAAATAGCGTAAAGTGCCTGTAAAACGGCTCCCCTGCAGTCTCAGTGTGAAAGCCCAAGTGCTTTCACACTGAGGCGATGCGCTGGCAGAATGTTAAAAAAAAGTCCTGCAAGCAGCATCTTTGGAGCGGTGTATACCACCACTCCTGCCCATTGAAATGAATGCGCACCGCTGCCGAAGCGCCTGCAAAGCGTTTCTTCAGGGGCGCATTTAACCCCTTCCTCGGCTGCTAGCTGGGTTATAAGCGCCCCGCTAGCAGCCGAATAGCGCCGCTAAAATGACGGTAAAGCGCTGCTAAAACTAGCAGCGTTTTACCATCAACGCATGCTTGCTGCAGTGTGAAAGCAACCTTAAAGCGGAGTTCCACCCTAAAGTGGAACTTCCGCTCATCGGATTCCTCCCCCCCTCCGGTGTCACAATTGGCACCTTTCAGGGGGGAGGGGGGTGCAGATACCTGTATAATACAGGTATCTGCACCCACTTCCGGGTACAGCTAGCCGCAGCTAGCCACAGACTCCCCGCCCACCCCCGTTGTGTTGTGGGAAATACACAGTTCCCACAACACAACGGGGACCAGTGAAGACGCGCAGCGCGACTCGCGCATGCGCAGTAGGGAACCGGGCAGTGAAGCGGCAACGCTTCGCTTCCAGATTCCCTCAGTGTGAATGGCGGCGGCAGCACCCGAGGATCGAGGGACGGCTCGGTCTCGGGTGCCGACATCGCTGGACCCCGGGACAGGTAAGTGTCCTTATTTTAAAAGTCAGCAGCTGCAGTATTTGCAGCTGCTGACATCTAATTTTTTTTTTTTTTGGTGAAACACCACTTTAAGTGATGCAGAATTTTTTTTACATTTAAACATTTATTAAACAAAACAAACCTCCAATCAGTTCACTTGTATGTAGAATTTAAATTAAAAAAAAAAATAAAAAAAAAACTATCCTGAAAATAAATACACAAAAACAGGTAATCAAAACTTTTGGATGAAAAAAAATGGGCTAACTTTACTGCTTAGTTTTTTTTTTTAAATTTATTAGTGTAATTTTTTTTAAAAAAAAATTGCGTTTGAAAGACCGCTGCGCAAATACCGTGTGACATAAAATATTGCAACAACCGCTATTTTATTCCCTAGGGTCTCTGCTAAAAAAATATATATAATGTTTGGGGGTTCTAAGTGATTTTCTAGCAGAAAATACAGGATTTTTACTTGTAAGCAACAAATGTCAGAAAAGATTTAGTCTTTAAATGGTTAAACTGAGAGCTCAGTTCATTCATAAGTGTAAACATTGTATCCTTCAGGTTCTTTTTATCAGATTTGGCAGGCTGCCCAGAGGAGGGAGAAGTCACTTCACAGAAGAATACAGGCAACTTGTATTAACTTCTATTACAGAAGTCATTTGCAAGTCGTGCTGAAGTTATATCGGCCTTTTTTATCAGCACAATCGGCTGATGCCGATTAAGTAAAAAAACACCAAATATCGGCCGATATATCGGTCGACCTCTATTTGACATTGAACATCTGGCATGACTTTGGATACAGAGTTGTTGATAAATTTTGGCAGTGGATTGGCACTGCACAATGTTTGATCTAAAGTGGATCCAAATAAAAACAAAAACGCAATCTATTGTAACTTAGTCCTTATATGTAGTAGCTGTAATATATTTTTTTTTTTTAACCTGTTACCCAGTAAAGCTGACCATACATGAATTGAAATATGGCTGTTTCAGCAGGGACTGGAAGAATTTCAGTCCATGTATGGGCAGGCTGGTTGTACAGAATTCGATCAACTTCTGGAAACCAGCCTGTTGGAAAAAAATTTGCACGATCAGCACTGCCGGCTCTAGCCAGCGTTGCTAATCGGTGTATTCTGACGGCATTGAAGTCTCCCTGCTGTCAGAATACAATAGCTCAGGGGGAGCAATTTTCCCTCATCCAGCTCGAATATGTGAATGGGTGAATCTGGTTCCCTTTTTTTCTTTTCATTTTCAATCCGTTGGTTGAAAAAAAATTATTAATGTATGGGCTGCCAAACGCACTTCATGTCCTTGTTTACCTATGCTCAATCCCCCTTCAGTATTCAGAGCAACAGAGCAACTTCCTCTGTCCATAACAAAGGTGGGCAGGGTCTTTTAGCCCTCGGGATATTCTTGTTAACAGTGCAGGACAGGAAGTTATCAGCTGACCAGATTTCTGCCAAGCTCAACAGGTAGTTTTTGTACTTGCCAAACAGATATAACAATGCTTTCAGTGGTTGAAAAAAGGGAGAAGTTTGTTTTTTTAGTATTTACATCCATTTAATCTCTAGGAACAAACTAGTGTCTGCAATGCCTCAAAGTCTGATTTGTACAAGTAAGATACAACACCCTATTTAGAATGACTGGAAAAATAACAAATATTTATTCTGTCTGCATTTTGTCCTGTTTTGCCAATGCAGTTTCTTCATAATATAAAACCTTAAAGTATGTTCCCTCAAAAATTATATAAATGTATAAAAAAGTATAGCTCTCTATTCATATGTTGCGTAGTAAATGTGGCCCGTACCGTTTTTATGTTTATTTATTTTTTGCACGTTGCTGCAAATTACGCTGGGTTCCAAATTCATACTAACCTTGCAAAGCTATTCAAATCCTTGTGTTCTCAGTTTATATCCCAGCTAGGAGATAACCGGACATACCTTTTTTTAATTCTCCTATACACGGTTTAGCATGTCTGCCCAACCCTGCTGTGTTGATTTGACAGTGCAGTTCCACTGTCAAAACTGCACACAGCCCCATATTCTCTTCATGGGCCCCCAGGGTCGGTTATGCAATGCATACTAGCATGTTATGAAATATTTACCTGTCATAATGTTCCCTTCCAGCGTTTTACTGTCACAGATCCCACCAATCCATAGCGCTTCCATCTTAGCCAATCTTCCTTCTCGGTTCTGGCTGTTCAGCCGCAACATTGTCACTTTCTTGCATACGCAATCATACATTGAGATGCGCATGTGCAGCTGAATGTACATTACAGCTGACAGGCAGGGGGAAGCATTTGACACGAGAGACCTATAGCATCTCGCCTGTAGGCATGTTTTTAAAAAAGTGGGTTTTGATACACTTTAAAAGAAGATCAAGTGAAGGAAGGCTGAGCAGTCACAGGAGAAACCTCAAATGATACAAAAAAAATGACCCCATTTAGCTTTGTGAAAAACTGTTTAAGTAATATTTTGTATATTAAAATTAAATTATGTGCTGTGTTCACATTTTTTTAACTATTTAAATTTATTCTCCAGTCAATTTATGAGCCAGGAAAACGTCACTGGCTGAAGGTCAAAAAGGATTATTTGAATGAAGGCGCTATGGCTGACACTGCTGATCTTGCAGTTTTGGGAGCGTTTTATGGAAAAGGAGCAAATGGTAAGCGACCCTGAAAGTCTGTATAGTACTTATAATATTGTTGTTGGGTTCTATATACATGATATTGTTCCTTTCCAGGTGGTATAATGTCTATATTCCTTATGGGATGTTATGACACAGAAAGTGGCAAGTGGTGCACAGTGACAAAATGCTCAAGTGGTTATGATGATGCGACGCTTGCCCGTTTACAGAAGGAGCTGGATATGGTCAAGATCAGCAAGGTTAGATTCTGGGGTATAAATGATCACTTTACCTAACTGTGCTTTATCTATTGAATAAAGGCCAATTTCACCCAACACTGAAAATGTAGAATTTGAGCACTGGGGCAGCAATAAAAGGTGAAAAAAAACCTCATGACTGCCTCATGTGTCTTGCTTTCTATCTGTTGGAATGTCTTTGTAATGTAGAAGTAACTTGTGCTGATGGCTCCTTGTCCCAGAGCTCACCTGGTTCATGGGATCACTGTAGATGTGAGCAGTGGGAGTTTGGAGAATTTCTGATCCTTATTGTGTTTTAAAGCTGAACTTGGGGAGTTACACAAAAAACAATACCCTTGCAGTGCCTACAAGACTGTAAGGGTTAAATGTTCAAGTCTAGGGGTAGAGAAATAAGCTGTAATACTTGCCTAATTTCTCAATCCAGCAGACTTCTGCTTTCTGATGCTTGGGGTTGTGGGTGGGCCCTCACTGTCCTTGAGTACAATGCAGGGCTAATGACCCTGCATTGTATGTGAGGACATCGGGATAATATCAACAGCAAGAGAGCCTTAGAGAAGAGGCTTTACTAGACCAGTCACACAGCATGGATGAGGAAGCCTGCTGGAGTTCACCTTTTAAAAATGTAAGATTTTATGTGGCAAGTGTAATATTACACATCTACACATGCCATTCTCACAACTGCATGTCCATTGCCTTGGGGGGGGGGGGGTGCCTTTTATATTTATGGTTTACTTAAACTGGAGAGGAGGGAGGTGTTTGCATGTATAAATTGGGCATATCTCCATTTGCAAGAAAATTTTACTGCTGTTTTGGGGCACCTATCTAGTTTTGCATTTTACAAATTATTTTTTTTTTTTTTCTTGTTTCTTCAGGATCCGTCTAAAATTCCTTCATGGCTGAAAATCAACAAGAACTATTACCCAGACTTCATAATTCGGGATCCTGAGGTAATTATTCACTTTTTACTTTGGTCCTTTCACATGGGCGTCATTGTTTTTTTGTTTTTGTATTTTTTTTTTTTTTTAGTTTTTTTTTTTTTTTTTTTTTTGCTAAGTAAAAAAAAAACTGAATACCGATCCTGGTTACATTAGTTTGTACATCTGTCTTCAGTTCAGAAACTAGTCATCGGTGATGAGTATAAACAAAAAATGTTTCTTGCTTAAAATGTACTTAGAAAACGAAAAAAAAGGTCCTCCTTCCTTTACATCCATTCAGTCGGTCTAAACAGGATGCAGACTTGCTTTGAAGGAACACAGGATCAATGCCTTCCTTACTGACAGAACGGAGATCTGCCTTGTTTACATAGGCAGATCACCATTCTGCCTGTGTCCTGAACGATCAGCGGGTGCCGGCGGACATTGGGTCCATGGGACCTGCTGATCGGCTTCCGCTGAGTAGAATCATAGTGGGAGCGAGCCTCCAGCGGCGCAAACCATACCCGGAAATGCAGGATCACCTGTGTGTGTGTGTGTGTGTATATATACGTAATCCGGC
The DNA here is from genome assembly GCA_037952835.1 of Lithobates septentrionalis. Taxonomy (NCBI): domain Eukaryota; kingdom Metazoa; phylum Chordata; class Amphibia; order Anura; family Ranidae; genus Lithobates; species Lithobates septentrionalis. Next base: position 57,214 of record JBBDGP010005264.1, read on the forward strand.
GCAGTACGCTGCCATGTAGCAGTAAAAGTGCTATAGGGCGGTCAGCAACTGGTTAACAAAAAACAATTTATGGATAAAATGGAAAGCGTGAAAATAATTAAAATTAGTATCTGCATCTTTAACCGCTAATAGTTAAAGATGTCGGTTCTGCACTAACTCGACTCACTGTGCAACCACACCCGACTCGTGTTACCCCTGTTATCCAGGGTCTTATATGTGTGGTTTATGTTAAAAGAATGAAGGGGCTCTTTCACTTGGGACAGTAATAGTTCTAAACAATATCACTCAAATCTATGAAGACAATGTCCACCTTTCATGCTAGATGGTTTGAGGTGGGGTGGGGGTTGCTATGTGTTTAAGTGCTTGTATCCCATTGTTCTATTGTTTCTGTCTGCCTTGGGAGCAAAGTATTATGGAATATGTATGTGGATTAGCTGGGAGAGGGGGATTTCTCCATCAGCCCCTCCTAAAGATTGTCTATTGTTGGAAAGTTGAATGCACATGTGTCAAGTTACTAGGGGAGGTAAAGTTTACCCCGCCCTGTGTCATTATGCAAAGAAGGGGGGAATCGTCCTCTTGAGTGTATATCTCTTTGTGCCTGAGTTTGCATAAACGGTCTGATTTTTTTTTTCCACCCTACGCTAATGTCCCGACAAGTGACTGGGTGGGCTAAGGGATCTTGGATCGTGCTGGTACCAGGCAAAGGAAGCTTATACGGCGCAAAGACTCTTCTTGAGTATGGGGATCCGTGACATTGGTGGCAAGCGGTGGGATTGTGCTTCCTATCTGTGAACACGTCCAAACCACCACCAGGATCCAAGACTGGGATAGTAAACTTCAATGCTGTGGAGTGCCCTTTCAGCAATACCCAGGACTGTCTGCGGATCAATACCTGGAGTTCAGGCAGCGGATTCTGGTGCAAGTCTGGCTTGGAGTGCTCTAGGTCGCTGGTACACACCAGGGCAAGTGCTTTCCAACCCCAGGGCAACGGGCATGTGACCAACGGGAGTTGCGGATGCCATTACTGGGAGAGCGGCCCCAGGAGCAATGGGTGTCCACGTTGGACAGGCTGGTCCAGCAGGAGATAGAGCTGGACAATCATTATCGGGCTCTGCAATGGCACGCAGAGCCAACAGGGGAGACAACAGAATGCTCTCCGGAAGGATATGACTTTGGCTGCCCTGGATTACTGTGGGAGAGCTTTACATATGGTTTTGTGTTTGGCGATGGAGACCCTACCCTAAGGACCTGCGTGAATACAGAGAGGCTATGCTCGGTCTCACAGGGGTCTCGGAGCTTAAACCTGATCTGGACTATTTTCTAAGGAAAGAACAGCATCTGGAAAGGGCATTCAGGAAACTGTTAGAACAGGCTCTGGAGCATGCCCCAGAATTGGCAGCGCAAACTCTGGAGATTGCCATCCCCAAACCTGAAGTGCTGACAACAGGGCAGAGCTCTGCTAGCCTCTGCCCAGCACCTGTTACATCTTTGTTCTACGGACAGGAGATGGTAAACCTCTATCACCAGACACCAGTTCCAGAGACTGGGAGTTTAATAGACTTTCCCCAGTTGTCTTCCAGGACAGCCCTTGAGAGATGTAGTCCCTCCCATCGACCCAGGAAACACATTGCCAACAGTTCAAAAGGCGGTCCCTCAGGTCCCTGGTCAGTCATTTGTGTTTCCTCCGTCGGAGGAACATGTTGCCAGGAACCAGGAGAAGGACTCTATCTCTCAGGGGCTGCCTGAGGGGAGCAGAGCCGCACAGGGGGACCGGGTGCTATCCAGCGGCTCCAGGTTAGTCCTACCTTAAATCTTTTGGGCTCAGGTACCGTCCGGCTGACAGGAGCAGACACGTTACCCCCCCTCTTTCCAGTGCCGAGGTGTGCCAGTGGCAGGTTGATGCAGGTTCCCCCTAGGAGCAGTGCAGATGGATTCTTCCATCCCAGCTCCTTGCTGTAATAGCGGTGGGGGTCGGAGACGCCGAGCGTCATTTCCGGCGGAACCGCGTCATCACTGTGTGACGAGACTTCCGGTTCCAGGTCTCTAGAGGCACAAGGAGGAGGGGAAAGTCCACGCTGGGCCTACAAATCCCGACCAGCGTCCAGCTATACCGGACTAGTGGCAGGATTCGGATAATCTACAGGTCCACTCAGACAATCTGACGGCTGTAGCTTATATAAACAAGCAAGGAGGCACCAGAAGTCATCGACTAATGTTGGTGGCCAGTCGCATATTTTGATGGGCAGAATCCAATCTAGCATCCATCTCTGCAATACACCTGAAAGGGGAGCTGAACAACACTGCAGATTTCTTGAGTCGACAACGAGTGTCGAATCAAGAATGGTCTCTACACCCGGAAGTGTTCAACTACATAACCGCTTACTGGGAAAAAACAGTAGTGGACCTGTTTGCAAACAACCAGAATGCAAAAGTTCCAAATTTTTGCTCGCTATACCCAGGAGATCAGCCCTGGGCAGTAGACACCTTACAGACCCCATGGACCTTCAGCTTGGCATATGCGTTTCCTCCGCTTCACCTCATCCTGAGGGTTTTAGCAAAGTTTCTAGTGGAGGAAACGTGTTTAATCTTAGTGGCACCGTTTTGGCCCAAGAGACCATGGTTCACAACGTTGCTACGGTTAACAGACCAACCTCCTCTGAGGCTTCCCTGCAGACCAGACCTTCTATCCCAGGGACCTCTTTCATCCACAGGTATCCATGCTGAACCTCTCAGCATGGTTACTGAGGAGGAAATATTGAGGAGCAAGGGCCTGACTGATAGAGGGATTCAGACCCTGCTACAGAGTAAAAAACCTGTCACTCAAGCCATTTACAGGAAGGTCTGGAGGAAATTTAACAGCTGGTTGAACAGCCGAGGTGAGGTAAACATGGATACAGCAAATATCCTACAGTTTCTCCAGGAGGGGATAGACAAAGGGCTAACTCCTAGTACTATTAAGGTCCAGATAGTGGCCTTAAGTGTATACCTAGAGAAAAGTTAGCAAGAAGATCCTTTCATTGCTAGATTCTGTAAAGCAATCTCCAGACGCAAACCAGTTAGAATTAACATAGCCCCATCCTGAGATCTATCAGTCGTTCTAAAGGCATTTTTGGGGTCCCCTTTTGAACCTAACTCAGAGGCCTCTCTAAGACTGGTCACTTTCAAGACAGTACTACTTGTGGCAATTGCTTCAGCACGCAGAGTTAGTGAGATCCAAGCTCTCTGTCAGAGAGCCATTCCTCCAAATTCTAGAAGACAGAGTCATCCTAAAGACAGACCCTGGGTTCTTACCAAAGGTGGCATCTAATTTCCATAGGTCACAAGATATTGTCCTCACTTCTTTCTGTCAGAAGGCTTCAAACGAGAAAGAAAAGCGTTTTCATTTATTAGACGTGAGGAGGTGTATCCTAGAGTATTTTAGGGTAACCAATCCATTCAGAATCTCAGATTCACTTTTTGTTCTTTTTCCGGACAACGTAAGGGGCAAAAAGCTTCTAAAGTCACCATAGCTAGGTGGATTAGGCTAGCTATAGCAGAGGGTTATAAGACAGTAAACAAAGATCCTCCTGGGGGTATTAAAGCCCACTCCACAAGGGCATTATCAGCATCCTGGGCAGAAAGAGCTGGTGCCACCCCGGAGCAAATATGTAAAGCAGCCACGTGGTCTAACTCCAGTTTTCCTTGGATCGTGCTGGTACCGGACAAAGGAAGCTTATACGGCAGCCATAATCCTGTTGAGGACGGGGGTCCGTGACAACCTCTTTACAAGATTAAAATATACTCTGATTTGACTGGATTTTTTTTTTTTTTTTACATATCCACCACAAATGCAGTAAAGAACCTCCGATCTGCAATGCAAAAGCAGATCAGAAAAGCTTACAAACTTTTTTTAACATAAAATTGTCACCTTGCAACTACAGCAATTCCCCCAGAACTCTTGCATCCCTTGTCAGAATTTTGCACAGAGCTTGAAGTCAAAGTACTTTTATTCAATGCTAAAGAAGCCTCATTTTTTAGTCTTTAGACTAAAGCAGGTCTAGTGTTCCTCCTTCTCATAGCAAAACTGAGACCGCTCAGGTGGTGGTACAATTTTAGGCAGGCCCACGCAGCAGTCTGTTAGAAACTTCACTTTAAGAATGTTCGTTCAATTTGCTGATTGTTACCAAAGTTTGTTTCGACCACAGTAATGAGAAAATTTGAAGGGGCAGGATGGAAAATGTTTTCAAATTCCAAAATCAAATGCTAAAGTAAAATACATTTTGAAGGACGTTTGTCCAGTGATCGAATGTAGAAAAAATTTGTGTACAGATATTCATTCAAAAATCTACTGGCGTATAATAGGCAACGTTTAAAGCTCATCAGTTTCTTCGGATCATGAACAGGGAAGAATATATACAATAAAGGGTGGCATTTTTTTGATTTTTTTTTAACAAAACTGGAATTTCATGTTAAAGATTTGGCATAGATCTTTTTCCAATTTTTAGATTTTTGACTAGAAATAGATGTCAATTTATTTTAATAAAATATATTTTAAAAGTTGAACTTTCCCAACCCCTCCTCCCACTTTTTTTTTTTTTTTTTTGTGTTTTTACCACATTTCCACCCATGCTTCATTTTATTCTGCTGTGCACATGCTGGTGGGAAGAGTCAGATGACATCAGCATGTCATCAGCATTTAGGGTCCATTTACACCAGTCGCTGCATTACAACACAACAGCTGGTGTGAGGTGCGGCCTGGCCAGACTGGCGTGGTGTTGATCCTGGCACATCGCACTGTTCACTTTTTTTTTTTTCTCTTTTAACAAATTTTATCACTGTGACATATCAAGTGACCCACGCTGTGGGGGGTACTTTTTTTTTCAGCACACCACTCCGCAATGCAGTGGTGTTAACCGGCCACAACAGAGACCAGGCATTTTGCCTTGTCCTGTTGTATGACTGCTGGAATAACCACTAGGGGTGCTGAAATTAATCGTTGCATCGATGCATCGCGATTCGGGTGTCCCCGATGCGGCATCGATGCATAAAACCCCGAAAATCGATGTTCGTGACGTCATTAGTAGCCCCACCCCTCCCGGGAAAGCGCTCGAGAAATTATTTAAAACGTCTTTATTTTAATATATTACAATGGATGGTGTGCCCCCGCTGTATGTGCTTTTTTAAAAAACAATGTCACTTCATACCGAACTTCGCCGGTAAACGATCATGTGACTCCCGGCCCGCCCCTCTCTGCTCTTCTCTTCGCTCTCCGCTTCCGTCTCCTGAGTCCTGACGTCAGCGGGGATTTCTCAGTCCCGCCCGCCTCTCTTCTGATACGATAACTATAGTCAGCGGGCGGGACTGAGAATTCCCCGCTGACGTCAGGACTCAGGAGACACGTGAGCGGAGAGGGAAGAGGAGCTTGGAGAGGGGCGGGACGGCCGGCAGTCACATGATCGTATACCGGTGAAATTTGGTATGAAGTGACATCGTTTTTTAAAAGCACATACAGCGGGGGCACACCATCCTTTGTAATATATTTATTAAAAGAAAGTAATTGGGGGGGGGTCAGTGATGGCTGCATTTAATGGGCACAGGTGGCTGCGTTTGGCGGGCACAGGTGGCTGCGTTTGGCGGGCACAGGTGGCTGCGTTTTGCGGGCACAGGTGGCTGCGTTTGGGCACAGGTGGCTGCGTTTGGCGGGCACAGGTGGCTGCGTTTGGCGGGCACAGGTGGCTGCGTTTGGCGGGCACAGGTGGCTGCGTTTGGCGGGCACAGGTGGCTGCGTTTGGCGGGCACAGGTGGCTGCGTTTGGCGGGCACAGGTGGCTGCGTTTGGCGGGCACAGGTGGCTGCGTTTGGCGGGCACAGGTGGCTGCGTTTGGCGGGCACAGGTGGCTGCGTTTGGCGGGCACAGGTGGCTGCGTTTGGCGGGCACAGGTGGCTGCGTTTGGCGGGCACAGGTGGCTGCGTTTGGCGGGCACAGGTGGCTGCGTTTGGCGGGCACAGGTGGCTGCGTTTGACGGGGGAGGTTCAGTATTTTTCAGTTTGTTTGCGCCCCCCAAAAAAATTTTGAGCACCAGCCGCCACTGGTCAGCACAGAGACAGTACAGGGAACTTCACAGGGCTGTTTGTCATCTGTGGATTCTATCCCTTTTGACCTCCCAGCAGCAGTGTGTGTGAATGTCTGTACCCTGTAGTGCACCGGATTACTGCACTTTTTAGGGAGTGAGGTTATTTTTAATTCAAAGCGGAGTTCCAGTCAATTTTTTGTTTATTAGAAGTCAGCAGCTACAAAAAAAGTGCATCTTTTGACTTTTAATAAAAAGACACTCACCTGTCCCACAATCCAGCGACGTGGCCACCCAAACCCTCCCTTCTCTCCCCCGCCTGTCCACAGCGCTGGCAATACTACTGTGGGTATCCGGCTGTGACAGCTTGCAGCTTCACAGCCAGGTGCGCATGTCTCACTGCGCTGTCCTGCATAGCCGGGCAATCTTTTGGGAACTGTGATGTGTCCCAGAAGATTGCAGGGTGGAAGGGCCACCTAAGCGGCCCAAGCGGAAGTGGGAGCTCGTCGGTAATCGTGATGCATCGCGGAATCGAATCGAATCGTTGACCAGATAATCGAATCGTGAGACCAGTGAAGATGCGCAGCCCTAATAACCACCCAACACACTCCCACAGCAGTGAATGGAACCTTAGTGCACTGTGAACTGCAGAGGTATTCTGAGTCTGTCACATCAGTGCGGCAAGGGGGCTCTTCAACTAACGTTCTCAATCAGATGAACCTGGCTATATGAAAGTTGTGTGTCTTGTGGCAGACTGGGCATAACACACTGGTGTGCCTTCTGCAATGCCATTCAATTGAAATTTGAAGGTGCACAGTATGGAGGTGAGGGGCAGAAAGCTAAAGAGTTGTACTGTTTTCCACCACCCAGAAGCAGATGGGGGCAGTAACAGGTGAGACTGGAGTTCTGCTTTAAATACCTCCTAGGTATGCCTGTGCTTTAATTGCTAGTGTATTAGGCCCTGTACACATCTAGTGATTTGAGATCATGGGCAGAATGGCCATGATTCAGCCTGTGATTTCAAATCTCACTGAAAAGCTGACAAAACGCAGCGCATTTGTATGCCTTTAATTTTTAATGGCCCCTAAAACGCAGTGCGGTTTTGCCACGATAAGCTTGTCGCATAAAAAGGAACAGGAGCTTCTTTTAGGCAACAAGCTTCGTGGGATGCAGTTTGCCACGTGACCATTGCGGCAATACTCCACCGTGTTTTAGTGTAGTGAAAATTTTAATAGAGCACGCATACACACCGTGTGCTGCATTTTGCCATCATTGCAGTGGGATTTGGAATCCTGGGCAAAGTTGCGGCGATTCCAAGTCGCTAGATGTGAGCTAAAGCCAGAGAACAGTAATGATTTTCTAACCATTTTCCTTCAAATCTAATGGATGTGGAGTGGAGATTTGATTAAAACACCTGTTATTTTTTTTTATCTCTACCTCTGCCCCAATAGGGAGATTCACCCTCTCTGTTTTAATATGTTTGCCATTCAGCTCAAAAGGGAAAGTAAAAGCAGATCCCAAATTGTGGGTTGTCCCCAGAATAGTACTAGAGGGGAAATCTTCCAATGGGGGACACTAGCTCTAATGACCTGGATGCTCCAACAGATTCTCTTTATTTGCAGGGATTTCCCCTCACTTCCTGGTTTGGCTATGGGACAGGAAGCGAAGATTAAACTCCCTAGTAGGACACAGATGGCAAGAAAATCTAACAGGCATTATAACCCTCCCTTACGCTATCCAAAATTAAAAAAATAACATAATACAGACAATGAATGTCATTTAAAGCAGATGGGGAGAATGTGTGCTCAATATGTCATCAAGCCGCCATTGACCAATTTTTCATGAACATTATTCTTTGTTCTCTGTTCCCAGAATGCCCCTATCTGGGAGATCACAGGAGCAGAGTTCTCTAAGGCAGAGGCCCACACAGCTGGCGGAATTTCTATTCGTTTTCCACGTTGCACCCGCTTCCGTGATGACAAAGACTGGAAAACGGCCACCACTTTACAGCAGCTAAAGGTAAGAGAGAAACAGAAAACTGCTGGACATGTATCTAGAATTCTTGGGAAGGGTTATATGATATGCATTTTAAAATCTGAATGGGACTTCTACACTGCAATGGCATCTGACATACACAGTGGACAGTAGATATCAGTTGAGCTTCTTGAACTGCAGCTCTTGTACAGCAGCAGTGCTGAATTGTGACAAAATGTTGCCCTGGTTTTTCAAGCATAAAATCTTCTTAGATTTAAAAAAAAAAAAAAAAAAGGCTTTAAACTTTTTTTAGGTTAATCTTTCAGAAAATTGGATGAATCAAACTGAACACATAATGTAAAAAAAAACTGTATAAGTTGAGGTGGTCTTTAGTGAAGCCCGCAGGGCAACAGACCAGTCATAAAAATGGGCAGCTGAACCTATATTTATATCTACCCATCTTTTTCCGTAAAAGTAGAACTTGTTTTTTCGTGTTTCCCAGTGTGTTCATATTGGTCAGTAAGACAGTTAATTTTATTAAAGAACTAGTAGCTCAGTTTTAGAGGAGGGATTGTGTGTTTTTACTGGAGGCGCCATCAACGTAAAGCAGGGTTTTAGTAAAATTATGAAGGGATCCAGCCCTGGGTATGTCCCACCTACTGGTGCTCCCACCCTATCAGTCTTTTTTGTTTTAGCTATGTGTTTTTTTTTTTTTTTTTTGCTGTCTTTTCCTTTTAGGAACTTTATGAGGTCTCAAAGGAGACATCCGATTTCACTGTTGCTGCCACATCATCTCAGGACGAGGAAGGCTCTTCTGAGAGCAGCAGTCGGGACAATGAAGGCAATTCCAGACCACCTACGCCAAGTGGCTCTGTAAAGAAGCCAAAAACCTCAAGTTCTAAATCACCTGGCAAAGATAAAAGAAATGATAGTAAGCAGCATTCTTTATTCCACATATTTGTACAGTTGGTTGTGCTGGTCATGTAAGTAAAAAACTTGCTCAGGTTGTAATTGCCAAAAAAAGTGGTACTTGCAGCAATAAAACGAACTGGAATAGATACCATGTCTGGAGTAGTTTAGACCATTTTAAAATCCATTGATTTGTTGCTAGTCGCAATATTAAGCTACCAGGAGATGGTAGAGTTATTTTCTTTGAATTGTGTACATTTAGGTGGCAAAATTCCCCAACCAAAGAAAAAAGATGAACCAGCTAAAGCAGAGAAGAGGAAAATTGTATCGCCTCCGTCTGTTGACAGTAAAAAGGTAAGTAGTTGGGTGTGCCTCTTCTTTTTCCTTTTTTTTTTTTTTTTTTTTTTTTTTTTCTTCACAACTTGTGTTTTTACATGGCTTGTTTTAGTTTGGTTTTGTTCAACATAAATGTAACATGACACAAGTGCATATTTTTCCACAGGCAAAACTCTCCAGTGCTAGTAATGGGAATGGGCATAGTGTGGCACAGCCATCATCCACCACTAAAGTAAGTATATGTCAGACATTCTTAATCTCCCATTTACTTTGTATTTTAGTGTAAGCAGAAGCTTCAGAACTGTGGGTGCTGCAGTGCAGAGGTGTGGGAGTTGTCATTACTGAGCTCTCCTTACAAAAGGACTAGCTCTATTCTTGGTTTAGTCAATAAAGAAGCCATACTCTTACTAGAATACTACCATTATCTGTGTAATGGATAGAGAACATGGCAGAGGATCTCTAAATAGGAAAAAACTATTTGGGATTACTACATTACTACATGTAATTCTTTACCATTAGAGGCTTGCGATTTAATCAACGCTTAAATATAAGCACACTTTGCTTACAGCCAGCAGTATTCTTCCTGCCAGTCTGTTTATATAGGTAAACCTAGGTTTATTCCATCATTCTCTAAGGCCTGTTTCGCACGGGCTTCATCTTGTATAAGAGCAGTGTGAACAGCAAGCTTTGACAAAGTACCGTATTTATCAGCGTATAACACGCACCCCAAGTTTAGGAGAGAATTTTAAGGAAAAAAACTTTTAGGAGGGAAGTTTAAGGAAAAGAAACTTACATTAAAATGCCCATCAATGCAGCCTCATCAGTGTTCATCTGCAGCCTTGTTAGTGTCATTGCAGCCTTTTCAGTGTCAGTGCAGCTTTGCCCCAGTGCAGCTTTGCCCCAGTGCAGCCTTGTCCCCAGTGTCCATGTCTACCGCCGCCGACATACACATGCTACTAGTTTTAAATATGGCGCCGCGGAGTTCGGAGGGACTCGGCGCCGGCGGAACTGAACGAACGCCGCCGAGATACACATACCCGAGTGTATTCGACTCTTTCCGGCGCCGCTCACAGTCCCACCCAGTCCCGCCCTATGATGGACATAACACAGGTCCAATGGCGGGACTGGGCGTGACTGTGAGCGGCGCCTGAAAGAGCTGAATACACTTGGGTATGTGTATCTCGGCTCTGTGATTTCGGCGGCGCTTGTTCAGCACCGCCGAGTCCCTCTGAACTCCGCGGCGCCATATTTAAAACTACTCGCTATGTAAATGTCTGCGGCGATCGCCGACATTCACATAGCGATAGCGGGGATCGGCGTATAACACACACCCACGACTTTTCCCTGATTTTAAGGGGAAAAAAGTGCGTGTTATACGCCGATAAATACGGTATTTGCAGAACTTTCAGCAAGCTTTGAAGCTTTTAAAGTACCATTTAGCTCCAGTTTGTACATGTTGAACACAGACCCTAATAGGAGTGTTGATTGCCACTTTAACCACTTGACCACTGGGCACTTAAACCCCCTTCCTAACCAGACCAATTTTCAGCTTTTGGTGCTCTCACACTTTGAATGACAATTAGCTATGCGACACTGTACCCATTTGAAATGTTTGTCCTTTTTTTCACACAAATAGAGCTTTCTTTTGGTGGTATTTAATCACAGCTGGATGTTTTATTTTTTGCGCTATAAATAAAAAAAGACTGAAAATTCTGTAAAAAAAAAAAAAAAAAAAAAAATTCTGTTAAAATTTATTGGCAGAGTATTGGCACTGAGCAGCGCTGTGGGCTGGATCTGTAGTGCCCACAGCGCTGCAAACTATCTCTCCCTCTCTCACACTGTACCGATCGGTACAGAAAGGGGAGGAACCGGCGTCGTGACATGACGCCGGTTTGTTTACAAGTGATGCCCTGTCAGCGGGCATTTACCGTGATCCGTAACGGATGTTCCCGGGTGCACACCCCGATTCTGTAAGGACGTCCCATGGACGCCCGCCCAGAATAAGCCGACCGCGCTGTAGCAGTCTTTCGGCTATGGACCGGTTGGTTAAACAAGCTGCTAGTAGGCTCTGTAGAGTTGCAACGAGTTTTAAGTAATGTTAAAGCCTGCTAGCTGTGTTCAACATTTACAAACTGGAGCTGAATGGTACTTTAAAAGCTTGCTGAAAGGTCTGCAAATGCTTTGTCAAAACTTGCTGTTCACTGTGCTTATACAAGCTTAAAGTGGATGTAAACCCAATGTCATCCTTTCTAAACTACTGCCATAGGGGTTATCTATAAGGATATACATGCCTCCTGCATGTATCTTTACCTGTCAAATGTCTCCCCTCTCTCTGTTATTAGACCCAAAAAACTGCATATTCTGTGGGTGGGTCTGTTGTCTGGAGCTCGGTGGGTGGAGTCGTGATGTCATTTAGACTCCCCGCCCACCTCTACACTCCCCTTGTCAATATGCATTTTCTCCTGTGTATTTCTAACTGAACTTCTGCTATGATGTCTAACATCCAGTGAAAAGACAGGAAAGTAACCACATGACTTCAGCATGCCAAATCATGCTGAGGTGTGGAACAGCCAATCTTTGCAGAGCTGCTGAAGAAAGGAGTGGGGGTGGGAATTAAAAAACGATGCCTGTGTCTTAGGCTAATGCACGAGATGTAAATCACCTGTCACTCACAGCAAGGGGGAGTATTTGACAAAGTTTTTCTCAGTTTGTCAAGATTTTTCTCACTGAACAATAAAAGAGGATTGCTCAGAGATGGATTAACTCTGTGTGGCAAGACTGGGCTCAAATGATAGTAAATCTTATACTCTTCAGTACGATATATAAAAAAAAAAAAAAAAATTCGGGTTTACATCCACTTTAAGTCCATGTGAAACAGGTCGTATTACTGAGCATTTATGATGTGTTTTATGAAGCATTGATAACTTTTCAAGAATTTATAAATGCCCATGAAAGTGTTGCTTTTCTAGTGGGAAGTGCTTAAAGGGGAAGTGATGTAAAGGAAATGATTTACTTTGAGGTGTGGTTAGGTTGTGGTGTAATGGCGGACATTTTTGTGAAATTCTTTGCAAGTTGGATTCATATACTTATCTATCTGACCTTTTAACTTGGTCCGGTTCAGCTTTGCTGAAAGAAAAGGCTTTGACACTGGCAATAATGCTCAGTGCCTCTGCTCCTGCCTGGCACTGTCAGTAATGCTGGCTGGCTTGTTGCTTTTCCCTGCATACAGAGCGTGTTATCACCCAGGTGTTCTGTACAAATAGGAAGTGGCTGGAGCTGCTCTGTTTTAGTTCTGTTATTTTACAGTGCAATCACTGTGATTCTGCCCGCAAAGCGGAAATGCCGCAAAACGCGTGATGCCCTTGCGATCCCCGTTACTTTGGCACCCAATTTTGCCGCAATTGTCACCCCGACAAACTGTGGTAGGGTCACGCATTTTTTTTTTTTTTTTTTTTGCAGTAAATACATAGGTCTTCTCTTAAAAGCTCTTGGTTTGTTTACAATCCCCCTTTTTTTTTTTTTTTTTTTTTTTTTTTTTTTTTTGCTTTAGCTCAGTTTGCAGCTACTCATGGGTTTTTTGAATTGGTGCTACTCATTAGGCTTTGTTAAATAGACTGAAGTCCTCATTCGGTGGCTTTACCAGGTCTCAAGCTGTATTTGCAATTTCCTTTTTTTTTTTTAGACCCTTCTGGATATATTCACAGGAGTGAGGCTTTATCTGCCTGCTTCACTTGAGGAATTTTCAAAATTGCGCCGCTACTTCGTTGCCTATGACGGTGATCTCGTCCCAGAATTTGATGTTCCTTCTGCCACTCATGTGATGGGTGATGTTCCTGAATGTGCTGAGGATGCCAAACATGTGACGCCACGCTGGATATGGGAATGCATTAAACGCAGGAGGCTAGTAGCGCCTTGCTGATGGCTCTGGGAACCCTCTTTTACTGAAGACCTGAAGTGGGCTTGTTTACATCAATGATACCATGTTTACAGGACTAAATTAACAAGTACTCACGAATTAGAGTCATGGTTAAAGACCTGACTATGAAATATGCTAGGTAATGTCTTTTTATGATCACAATTGGTACTCTAGTTTAATGGAGACTTCCCTGAAGGTACATTATCTGATGTCTGTCCTAAAAGCTCCCGAAGCCATCTATCCCTTGGTTTACCCAGATTGTTTGGGTAAGAGTATATACTATGTGCCATTGTTGAATCGTTGCAGCATTGTTCTGCACTTGTAAATCCTGTTTTGTCAATTAAAAACAAATTTTGTTTTATCTTATTAACTGGTGCACGGCCGTCTAGAATATACATCTTTAACTGTAGAAAAATATTTTTGTAAGCAGGACACTATCGCTTTTACAGGTTTAGATATAGATAATTGCATTATTTTTATTTATTGTGTGTGTGTGTGTGTGTGTGTGTGTGTGTGTATGTGTAATATATATATATATATATATATATATATATATATATATATATGTATGTGTAATATATATGTGTGTAATATATATATATATATATATATATATATATGTGTGTAATATATATATATATATATATATATATATATGTGTGTAATATATATATATATATATATATATATATATGTGTGTAATATATATATATATATATATATATGTGTGTAATATATATATATATATATATATATATATATGTGTGTAATATATATATATATGTGTGTAATATATATATATATATATATATATATATATATATATATATATATATATATATATATATATATATATATATATATATATATATATATATATATATATATATATGTGTGTAATATATATATATATATATATATATATATATATATATAAAAAACTGAGTTGACATATACGTGTGTGTATAGTGGCCAACTACTGAGAAATGCTTGTATTTAATAAGCCATCTTGACCAACCTTGTCTAGTTCTTCAGGTAGGCACTAGAGATCTAATTGGCTATAGTATGTGTGCCAGTCCCAAAAATGTGACTACTATATTATAGTTCAGTGTGTCAATTTTACAGTGTGCAGGAGGCTTTTTTTTTTTACTGCCATGTGTATACAGGATATTGGAGGTTTCATAGAAGGCTGTATTCACTAGGACAATGACTGCTCAGTCTCAGTGAACTAAAGAATGTGTTTTATTCACTGCAGGTATTGCTGTTGAAAGCTTAATGTATCCATTTCATTAGACAACTGGAAGCTCCTGTTACTAGTTTCAATACAAAAATGCTGATGTAAAATCATGTCTAAAAGTAAGCACACCCCATGAAATTGTTGACATTTTAACAGCAAATGTTAGTTCATTTTTTTATTTATTTATTTATTTATTTTTAATACATTTCATACACATAAAGATGATCTACTTGACTTGCAACACAAGGAACATTTGCCTTATCAATCATTTGTTTGTAATCGTATACCGTGGGCAAAGTACACCCTTGACCTCTGAAAAGGTATTGGCTTCCTTGACATATAAACAGCCTGTTTTGAATACACCCACGGCATTTCAGTTGGTTCTTTTACTAGGCCAGTCTTTACCCCTCCCATTTCTCAATTTTGAGCTAAGGGGTTAACATGCAGGGCTCCAGCTGCAACACCATTGGTCTTGGCTGTGGAGAAATCTCCTCTGCTACTCTGAGTTTATGGATAAAGTTACTGCCAACTCAGAATGCTTTCATGTCTCCGCTTCCAGAATCCATCTCTTATTTCCCATATTGCACCTAGTTCATCAGTCATATCCATGTATGAAAACCTGGAACAGGAGGAGCCTCAATCTGCAGATATAACTTTAAATATATAAGGATACTATAATGACACAGTTCACACATGCCAGTACCTGGCGCTACCTATGTCCCCTATACTGAAAGTTACCAGCTTGAGTTCTTCTAAAAATCTGAGCATGTTGAGACTTTCCAGTACATCCACTTTAACTATCTGTTTTTGTATAGGGATTGATCCAATCAACCAAAATCAAAGTCTTTGCCCTTTCTGAAAAAGTAGGCCATCACTATTGTGGACCTGACCCGTTTCTCTTAGCAAGACCCTCTCTCTGTCCCTTTCGAGTACATCCTCTTGTTTAAAGACTGGAAGTGCTTTCAAAAGACCTTATTCTCCCTTGCAAGCATTGCCTCACAATCTGCTATTGCTGTCTTGTTCAAGGACATGTCCCAAAGGATGCTTCTTTCCAGTTACTCGGGCCATATTCAGTGTTCACAGGCTAGAGGATGTTTTACGCCAAATATCCATAATGGTACATATGCAAAAGACCCTTTGGTTGAAATGTTGGCCTGCAGAGCATTAGTGCAAGAAATGGCTCTTGCATATGCACATTTTGTTGGGGTACATCTCTTTGATAAATCATTGGACAGCTCACTTAAAGAGGTCACAGAGTGTAACCTTGCCCTGCCCAAAATGAAGGCAAAACCACTCCTGCAAAGATGAGCTCAGTTTGTTTCTGTCAGGCCTCCTGCAGAATCTTTTACCGCAAGTCCTGGGATACCCAATCCACAAACAAATCCCCCAAATGAGGGGTAGCCCAATTGTCAGATTGAGGGAATGTCTGTTGGCCTTTGTGGCCATGTGGGCCCAGGATATTTAAGAAATTTGGGTAAAGAGCATCTTTTCTAGTGAATACAAGCTGAAACTTCAGTCTCTGGCTCCATGTTGTGAAACTTGCCAGCATCCCTTCAAAGATGGGAAGATGTCCATGCTGCTCAGGCAAAGCTCCTGTCTTAAGAGGTTGTAGCCATTATCCTGAAAAGGGAAAGATTCCACGGTTTCTATGCAAACCTGTTTACTGGGTATGAGGGTCTTTAACGCTTTCCATCAGGCACAAACATTCCACATGAAATTTACAAGGTCAGTCATTGCTTACATCGGGAGACATTCTGTGGACATCAAGGATCCCTATTTGCATGCCCTCACCTTTTTGATGATCAACTCTGTCTGCATTTTGTAGTGGGCACACATTACTATTTTGTTGCTTTTCCCTTTGGTTTGTCCACTGCATCTGGGGGTTTTAATCAAGTTGCTAGGCCCTGTTCATGCTCTCAGGGCATTTTCATAGAAGAATGGTCGTCCAGCTATCCCACTAACAGTGGGCACATTCTCAGCCATTGGATAGCAGGCTGTCAAGAACCTAAATCTCCAATCAGCACGTGACTGTCTTGTCACCTTGGGGTATCTGGGCCCTGTCTAAGGTTCTCCTTCCACAGAAAAACCTCCAGAGTCTCCACGGCTATGTCCCGTGTCTATAGTCTAGGAGCCAACTAACCCTCAGGCTTGACAATGGCTTCTTTTGAATCCGTTCCACATGCCCAACTTCACTTCAGCCCATTGCAACACTACACTCTGGCAACGTGGGACAAGCAGGCTCAATCCCTGGACCGTCTAAACCACAAAACCAGATTTGGCCTGGTGGAGCAGGCGTCCAGTGCTGTTGTAGTGGTAAATCTCTCCTCCCATTTTTGGTTTTGAGGATTCCCACGAAAGATGCAAGCCTGTCAAGCTGGGGAGACGTTCTGGAGGTTCTTGGGGTACAAGAGACTTGGGAGCCAATATGTTTATTCCCTGCAGTGCTGGCACACTCGGTTGTGAGGTCATGTGACCAGGCTTCAGTTGGACAGAAAGAAAACAGAAGTCTTTAAGTTCAAAGAGTTGAATATCACATCCTGGCTTAGGCAGAACATCACATTCCAGCTCTCTCCATCATGTACTTACCAGGCATGGAAAATTGGCATGCAGATTTCTTTAGTTGTCTGCGTCTAGACTCAGGAGAATTGTCACTTCACCCCAAGGTATTTCACAATCTCTCTCACAGGTGGGGGATGCTGGATATGAACCTTCCAGCTTCAACAACACTGTACAGGTCTGCTTCCTGGTCCTGGGATTTTCTAGTTGACTCTGGACTAGGAAAAAAAAGAACTGATCCCACAGAGCAGGGGAAGGGTCGCTACATACTCTGGATGTAGTTTGGATGATCAGCATTTAATTGAGCTGTCAGGAATCCCAGTTTGTGCTGCCAGGAAGGGCAGGTGGCATCCAGGTCAACTACTTATCACTGGATCCGCCAGTTAATCGTTCAAGCTTATGGTTTGAAAGGGGGCAAAGTTCCATCCTTTCTGGGGAGAGCGCACTCTACTAATGGTGATGCCATCAGGCATCAGTGATTCAGGTTTGCAAGGCCACTACATGGTCTTTGTTTTATACAGTCACATGTTTTTACCAAGTGGATGTTAGAGCAGCAGAGGATACTGGCTTTGGTCGCAACGTATTACAAACCACAGAGTAGGTCCTTTGGGATTGATGGCGGCAAAGATTAGTGTTGTCTCTCCCACCCCTCAGGTTTTATTGCTATGGGACATCCCCACATAGTTATGATTTGAGCCTCTCTGAGTCGGCCAGCCATCAGACACTCCTGTACACCTCCCAGCCTGCTGCTACTACTACTGAGCCCAGGGAACACACAGTTTTGACAGTGGAGGGCCTGGGGGCGATCGC
>JBBDGP010005264.1:77500-83638 GCA_037952835.1 Lithobates septentrionalis
ATTTGTCTTGCCTGCCTATGTCGCTGATCCTTATATGGGTCTTGGCTTTGCCTACCATGGTGGGCACATTCCTGGAGGGGGTGGTAACTATGTTCTTGGACTATGGCCCTGGATTTGTATAACAGCCTCTGGCTAACTGCACTCACTGCCAAGGTGCGAGCCCAAAGCAACATTACAGGCTGTCCCTCACGACATGGGGGCCTGGGTACAGTCCCCAAGGTAATACCAGTTACACCAATCTAGATGCACTGCTTATATTGTTAAAAGGCAGTTAAGAGTTAAATGCTTAACTATTTTATTTTTGGCTCTTTAAAGAAACCATCTTTATAAAGGGAGAAGAGGGCCATCACCTAAAGACACTAGTGTAAAAAACAAAACAAAAAAACCTGAAGTCTCATGGAGTGTGGTAGAGTTACACAAAAGGGGCATGTCCAAAAGTATTGCCATTTTCCAATCAGTGATAGAGCAGCCTATAACCCAGCATGTGTTCTCTACTGTACAATTAATAAAAGCTATTATTGTTCATTAAGGGACACAAAAGTCTGCACTATTAGATGTCCAAAAGCAGGCCATTTGAGGAGTGAGCAACAGCAAACGACCACAACTAGGCTCAATGTGAGCTGGAGCCTACCTTCAGCTTAACCACTTCAGCCCCGAAAGGATTTACCCCCTTCCTGACCAGAGCGTTATTTGCGATTCGGCACTGCGTCGCTTTAACTGACAATTGCGCGGTCGTGCGACGTGGCTCCCAAACAAAATTGACGTCCTTTTTTCCCACAAATAGAGCTTTCTTTTGGTGGTATTTGATCGCCTCTGCGATTTTTATTTTTTGCGCTATAAACAAAATAAGAGCGACAATTTTGAAAAAAACGCATTTTTTACATTTTGCTATAATAAATATCCCCCAAAAATATATAAAAAAAACTTTTTTTCTTCAGTTTAGGCCGATCGTATTCTTCTACATATTTTTGGTAAAAAAAAATCGCAATAAGCGTTTATTAATTGGTTTGCGCAAACGTTATAGTGTTTACTAAATGGGATAGTTTTATGGCATTATTATTAATTTTTTTTTTACTAGTAATGGCGGCGATCAGCGATTTTTTTATTGTGACTGCGACGTTATGGCGGACATGTCGGACATTTTTGACACATTTTTGGGACCATTGTCATTTATACAGCGATCAGTGCAATTAAAAATTCACTGATTACTGTGTAAATGACACTGGCAGTGAAGGGGTTAAGTGTGTCCTAGGGATTGATTACTAAATGTAGGGGGATGGGCTGTGTGGCTGACGTCACTGATCTCTGCTCCGATGACAGGGAGCAGAGATCGAGTGACACTTGTCACTAAGCAGAACGGGGAGATGCTGTTTACAACGGCATCTCCCCGTTCATCCGTTCCGTGAGGCGATCGCGGGTCTCCCCGTGGCGATAGAGTCCGCGGGACCCGCGACCCGACTCACGGAGCTCCCGGCCGGCGCGGGCACGGCGGGAAATTCAAATGGACGTACAGGTACGCCCATTTGCCCAGCCGTGCCGCTCTGCCGACATACATCGGCGTGCGCCGGTCGGCAAGCGGTTAAGGGCCAAATGACCAAAATCTAGCACCAGATGAGGCTAAACTTCCCACAGCTGGTAAGGGGGCTTAAGACTAGAAGGAGAAAACATGTGGAGCTATGCCTAATACTTAAAGCAGAGCTCCAGCTGTTTGTGTTTTATTAACCACTTTAAGGACCAAGCCTATTTTTTTTTTTTTTTACACTTGGCGTTTAGCTAGAAAATTACTTAGAACACACACACACAGGTCTTTCTGTGCATTTCCGAATGGCTTTGATCGGCTTCGGCGCCATCCCACCTCAGGCCAAACGTGGTTCTGCACACTCATTGGCCTGAATCGTGCTAGTTTTGTGAGACAACACTCGCAAACTGAGTTAAAATCTTGTAATATATAGTGCTCATATTGCGAAACGCTCGTTAACCGCGTTACTCTGAGGTTCCACTGTAATATAATACTAATTATTCATAATTTTTTTTTTTTTCCAGACACCCTAGAGGAAAAAAAATGGCAGGCGTTGCAATACACCGTATTTGCACTGCTGTCTTCCAAACGCAATTTTTCTTTTTTGGGGGGGGGGGGGGAGAGAGAGAAATACACCTTTTTAAATTAAAAAAAACAAGAGCAAAATGTATTTTTTATATTGTGAAATATAGGCTTAATGTACACGGGATGTTTTTAAACCTCTCCTGAACGATTTTAACTTGACAGATAGTACCCACGTTTAAACTGTCAGTTTTGCCACGTTTACAAAAAAAAAATTTTCTTCTTTAAAATAGCCAAAAATGAAAAACGTATGTTAACGAAACGTGGCTAAACGCATGTTACTGCGTTTGGCACTTGAAATGCCTCTAAACTCAGTGTCTGAACTGTAATGTTTGACGTCGCTCCCCTCATCCAATGGCATAGTCGAGTGGGGGCCATCACTCCCTCACTCGACTTCCTGCCTAACAGGGGAAGGGATGGGATAGTCTCCGCTGCTACCAACGGATCCGCTAAGCAGTGGAGACAACCGGGCACCTCTCCCGCCACTGATAAAAGTGGTCTTCATGGCAGATTTGCATCACTTTTATCTTAAAGCGGACCGCCCGCCGATGGGGAAAAAAAAAAAAAATACTGGGGTTATGGCCGCTATCTGCTGCCATAACGGTATTTTAACGTAAATCCACAGTGGGCGGTCTAGAAGTGGTTAAAAGTCAGTGGCTACAAAAAGTGTAGCTGCTGACTTTTAACACACACTCACCTGTCCCCACACTCAAGCGATGCGGCTGCCTGAAGCCTCGGTTCTCATCCCGGCATCACTAGTGTGGGCACCCAGCTGTGACAACTTATGTATTCACAGCCAGGTGAGAGTCACGCTGCACATCCTTAAGGGCCAGGCAATTTTCTGGAACCTGACGTGTCCCATAAGATGGGAGGGGGGGGGGGGGGGGAGAGGAGAACTGCTCGGGCTGCCCGAGCAGAAGTGGGAGCTGGGTTACCTGTCAGGAGTTCTTAAAGCGGAGGTTCCGCTTATCTGCCTCCTCTACCTTTCGAGGGTGGGGGGGGGAGAAGAAGCGGGTACCTTGTCCCCACTTTCGTCAAACCTCGCCACAAGGTACGTCAGAAGTTCAGCCCCCACACCTCCTCCTTCCCTTGCTGTCGGGCAGTAAGAGCGATTTGCGTATGTGCAGTAGGGACCCAGCTGTGAAGCCATAAGGCTTTACTGCTGGGTTCCTTTACTGGCAATGGTGGCGGCTGGGGTGCTGGCATTGCTGGATTCCAGGACCAGTAAGCGTCCTAATATTAAAAGTCAGCAGCTATAGTCATGAAACCAAAAGCAACCAGGAGAGCTGAATGAAAATACAATTTTTACGTACAGAGGAAAAACCTAACAGACACCACCATGGTCAACAAGGAGAAAGTTACCCTCTATTAACTGGGACTGGACAAAGGAATTGAAGAACATCCTGGTAGAAAGAGGACCATAGCAGGTCTAAGTATAGAAAGCTCTTAACCTCAACTCACCTGATCCCATGGGATCAAAGGAACATGAAGTCCAAACTTTGACTGTCAGGTATTGCTTGGTGAGGTGAATGTCTGCCTTATCATATGAATCCAGATGATGATTTGGATCAAAGGAACCTCAGAGGCGTATAATTGTGTGGTTTCTGATCCCACCTATAGAACCAAGGTTCGATTCCACGCATTCAGCATTACCAAATAGGGTAAGTTACATGGGGATATTTTCAAACATGGTTGGACAGGGGCTGAGAGGTAGGTTTCCTCACCATTAGACAGTAAGAGACTGATAGAACTGAGCACAAAGCTCAACCCACACCCATCAGCAAGGAGGAGACATCCCTAGGGCAAAATTTGCTAAAAACATGTTGTCTATTCTGGGCAAAGAAGGTTACACACAGAGTTAGAGATGCTCCCAACTCCCCAGATCCAACGATGCACCACTGTAGTTTGTCTTTATAAACCAGTTACATATTGCAGTGGAATAGTGTCAGGAGGGGAGAGTGTCATTTCATAGTCAGTGTGAAAGCCAGGCAGGGAGGGGAGGAAAGGGGAGAGAATCAGAAAACACAGCAGGATGACGGAGGCACATAAACTGACCACGATATCATGGATCAGCAGCCATGATTACCGTGGTCAGCACACACAGGGGGACACAAGAGCAGGCAGGATCAACCAGGTATTTTACCTCAGAGAATGGGACAAATTACACTGCAGAAGCACTATGCTTTTTGTCATGCTTTAAAGGAACATTATTTATCTTTTTAGGGTTACAACCACTTTAAAAGCTGAATTCCAGGAATTTAGCTCCTTTATTAAAAAATGAAGGCACACTATGAGTTAAGTCCAGCGAGGTGCATAACACCTCCTGGGCTTAGTGCAATAATTTATTGACAGCTTTGTGGTACTCCCAGAAGACAGTTTTCCTGGTTCCTCCAAGGCAGCATACCAATGGTTGGTTGCTCCGCCCCCGACCAACCCATAGGACCACTTTAACTCTATAAATAAAAGAGTTGTTCCTCCCTGCCGGCATTCTTTTCTCTGTCCTCATTCCTGCAGGATCACACTCAGCCTTACCTCACCGCTTTATGGTGTGACCATTGCAGGTTAATGCTCTCCTGCAGTATGGAGTCCCATTGCTTGGGCCTGTTTTTCTGTGGATCTTTTTGGGGCACTTCAAGGGTTAACAGGAGCCAGACTTCCTCCTCAATTTTTTCCCTTATTCGGCATATAAGGCATACCAGTTGCCGACCGCCGCACGACGATGTACGTCGGCACAATGGCACGGGCAGGCATAAGGACTTACTGTACTTCCTTGCCTGCCCGTGGGCGGGGGGGTCCGATTGGACACCCCCCCCCGATGCCTGCGGCGGTCAGATTATCGTCAGGGCGATCAAAGGTGAGGGGGAGGACACTCATTCGTGGTTCCCCCCCTCGCGATCGCTCCTGGCGAATGAAATGCTTCCTCGGCTTCTGTAATGTAAACAGAAGCGGAGGAAGTGATGTCATCTCTCCTCGAGC
Source organism: Lithobates septentrionalis (assembly GCA_037952835.1). Lineage (NCBI taxonomy): Eukaryota > Metazoa > Chordata > Amphibia > Anura > Ranidae > Lithobates > Lithobates septentrionalis. The sequence goes on from JBBDGP010005264.1 coordinate 82,578, forward strand.
CGGTCTTTTCGTTCCAGCGCCGAGGAGAGAAGACATCAAGTAAGTTTGCACCAACACTACACTTCCAGTAGAACACGCAGGCACACTTTTCACCCCCCAGTCACCCCCCTGTACCCCCTGTTACAGTGACACCAAAAGCAGTTTTTTTTTTTTCTGATTATTGCATTGGTGTCAGTTTGTGACAGTTATAAGTGTTAGGGCAGTTAAGGTTAGCCCCCTTTAGGTCTAGGGTACCCCCCTAACCCCCCTAATAAAGTTTTAACCCGTGATCACCAGTGTCACTAAGCGATCGTTTTTCTGATCGCTGTATTAGTGACACAGGTGATGCTAGTTAGGTAAGTATATAGGTTCGCCGTCAGTGTTTTATAGTGTCAGGGACCCCATATACTACCTAATAAAGGTTTAACCCCTGATTGACCCCTAGTTAACTCTTTCACCAGTGATCACCGTATAAGTGTTACGGGTGACGCTGGTTAGTTAGTTTATTATAGTTTTAGGGCACCCGCCGTTTATTACCTTATAAAGGTTTAGCCCCCTAATTGCCTGGCGGTGATATAAGTTAAGTTTTAGGGTCAGATAATGTCTGCATCGCCCCAGGCAGCGCCAGTACCGCTAACACCCACACACGCAGCATACACCTCCCTTAGTGATATAGTATCTGAACGGATCAATATCTGATCCGATCAGATCTATACTAGCGTCCCCAAAATGCAGTGTTAGCGGGATCAGCCCAGATACCTGCTAGCACCTGCGTTTTGACCCTCGACCCACCCCAGCCCACCCAAGTGCAGTATCGATCGATCACTGACACTTACAAAACACTAAGCACACGTAACTGCAGCGTTCGCAGAGGCAGGCCTGATTCCTGCGTTCGCCAACAGTTTTTTGGTAGCGTTTTGATACAGTCGCTGACAGGAGCTTTTTTTTTGCCTGTGAGTCTCACTAGTGTACCACTAAATTTAGAGCCCAAAATGGCAAATCGAAGGTACACTAGTGGAAGAGGCCTACACATTTCTGAGCATGACAGATAGTGAAGAGGAAGTCACTCATCTGTCAGATTC
>JBBDGP010005265.1:0-110021 GCA_037952835.1 Lithobates septentrionalis
CCCAGATCCCACCTATTCCTGACCCCAACCCAGATCCCACCTATTCCTGACCCCAACCCAGATCCCACCTATTCCTGACCCCAACCCAGATCCCACCTAATCCTGACCCCAACCCAGATCCAACCTAATCCTGACCGATCCCACCTAATCCTAACTAATCCTGACCCTAACCCTGATCCCACCTAATCCTAATCCTGACCCTAACTCTGATCCCACGTAATCCTGACCCTAGTCCTGATCCCACCTTAATCCTGACCCTAACCCTGATCCATCTATTCCTGACCCTGACCATGATCCCATCTAATCCTGATCCCACCTTAATCCTGACCCTAACCATGATCCCACCTTAATCCTGACCCTAACCCTGTTCGCATCTTATCCTGATCCCACCTTAATCCTGACCCTAACCATGATCCCACCTTAGTCCTGACCTTAATATCCGAACCGGACCCACGGACCCTCTAATGAGCTCCCCCCAAGCTGGCTGAGGCCGGGGAGATCTGTGTGTTTTGCCCTGGTCTCTTCTCTGCTCTCAGGATGGGGGGGTCGGAAAGGGACTCAGCATGGGAAACATAAAGCTCCCCTCCCCTCCCCCCTCCGGACGCTCCAACAGGATCTGTAATCAGAGAAAACTCTTCACACCCTCCTCATCACTGGAGAGGGGGGGGGGGGGGGGAATACCGACACCTCCGGAGAGCCATAATCCACACTCAGCCCCCCTCCCGGCCCGACTCAGAGGAGCCAGGTGTGACATTTCAGGTATAGGTGGAGTCCAGAGGGCTGCGCCATCTGCTGGAGAGGTAAAATCCCCCCCCCCAGTTTGGGAATAAACTCTCAGTTTTGGGTGGAGGGGCCCCCTGAGGGTAATTGAGACCGCTGTCCTGTGCTCAGTGCTCATGTATTCCGGGATTCTCTCATCAGCCAGGGAAAAGCGGAGCCCCCCCCTTAATGCTGTGTCATGGCTCCCCCCTATGTGAGGTCGGGCGCAGAGTCTGTCACGGTGTACAGCTGCAATAAAAAAGGGACTGCTGCGGTGTTCTCCTTTACACACAAGAATTGGGAAGTGAGAGGTGGGCGTGCCCCTCCCCCTCATTGTTCCCGGGCGGGGGAGGAAGGAACCCTCCCTGGTGAGGAAATGTCTCACTCCTTCCAGAGGAGGCCGAGGTGATGATGTCATCGCGGGACGGGACAGGGTTAATAACCGACACCTGTCTGCCGCACCTGTCCTGGCCCCGCCCACTCTCACTGCGCCACGCCCGAGAGACAAACACTGTACAGAGCTTTTCTATTAAAAAGGAGCCCTCCTCCCCAATCACTCTCTTCTATTAAAGGAGCCCTCCGCCCCAAACCTCTCTTCTCTTAAAGGAGCCCTCCTCCCCAATCACTCTCTTCTCTTAAAGGAGCCCTCCGCCCCAAACCTCTCTTCTATTAACAGAGCCCTCCGCCCCAAACCTCTCTTCTATTAACAGAGCCCTCCGCCCCAAACCTCTCTTCTATTAACAGAGCCCTCCGCCCCAAACCTCTCTTTTATTAAAGGAGCCCTCCGCCCCAAACCTCTCTTTTATTAAGGAGCCCTCAGCCCCAAACCTCTCTTTTATTAAAGGAGCCCTCCGCCCCAAACCTCTCTTCTATTAACAGAGCCCTCCGCCCCAAACCTCTCTTCTATTAACAGAGCCCTCCGCCCCCAAACCTCTCTTTTATTAAAGGAGCCCTCCGCCCCAAACCTCTCTTTTATTAAAGGAGCCCTCAGCCCCAAACCTCTCTTTTATTAAAGGAGCCCTCCGCCCCAAACCTCTCTTTTATTAAAGGAGCCCTCAGCCCCAAATCTCTCTTTTATTAAAGGAGCCCTCCGCCCCAAACCTCTCTTTTATTAAAGGAGCCCTCCGCCCCAAACCTCTCTTTTATTAAAGGAGCCCTCAGCCCCAAATCTCTCTTTTATTAAAGGAGCCCTCAGCCCCAAATCTCTCTTTTATTAAAGGAGCCCTCCGCCCCAAACCTCTCTTTTATTAAAGGAGCCCTCAGCCCCAAACCTCTCTTTTATTAAAGGAGCCCTCAGCCCCAAACCTCTCTTTTATTAAAGGAGCCCTCAGCCCCAAACCTCTCTTTTATTAAAGGAGCCCTCCGCCCCAAACCTCTCTTTTATTAAAGGAGCCCTCCGCCCCAAACCTCTCTTTTATTAAAGGAGCCCTCCGCCCCAAACCTCTCTTTTATTAAAGGAGCCCTCCGCCCCAAACCTCTCTTCTCTTAAAGGAGCCCTCCTCCCCAAACCTCTCTTTTATTAAAGGAGCCCTCCGCCCCAAACCTCTCTTCTCTTAAAGGAGCCCTCCTCCTAATTACCAGCTATACACAGACAATGTGTCCGGCCCCGTGACTGGGGGTGGGGGTCACAGTGGGGAAGTGGAGGGGGGGGGCAACAGTGGGGGGGGGGGGTCCAGGGACAACCAGGCTTACAGATGGAGAACTGAGGAGAGGGTACTCACCCTGACCACTTCCTGGGGGGTCACTGCATGCCCCTCACCGACACTCAGCTGAGGGAACACCTCCCAATATGGCATCTGATCAGAGATGGGGAGCGCAAGACCTGCATGGGGGACACAAGACACACAATCAGAGGGATGGATGAATGAATAGATGGATTGGAGGATGAATGAATGGATGGATGAATGAATGGATGGATTGGAGGATGGATGGATTGGAGGATGAATGAATAGATGGATTGGAGGATGAATGAATGGATGGATGAATGAATGGATGAATGAATGGATGGATTGGAGGATGAATGAATAGATGGATTGGAGGATGAATGAATGGATGGATTGGAGGATGAATGAATGGATGGATTGGAGGATGAATGAATGGATGGATTGGAGGATGAATGAATGGATGGATGGATGGATGGATTGGAGGATGGATGGATTGGAGGATGAATGAATGGATGGATTGGAGGATGGATGGATGGATTGGAGGATGAATGAATGGATGGATTGGAGGATGGATGGATGGATTGGAGGATGAATGAATGGATGGATTGGAGGATGGATGGATTGGAGGATGAATGAATGGATGGATTGGAGGATGAATGAATGGATGGATTGGAGGATGAATGAATGGATGGATTGGAGGATGAATGAATGGATGGATGGATGGATGGATTGGAGGATGGATGGATGGATTGGAGGATGGACGGATGGATATTCTCTCTGCGATGTGGTGGAATACGGAGAGCTGTGATTGGCGGCACTCATTGGGAAGGGATAGGGGGGGGTTAGGGGGGTCCCGGCGGAGGAATTCCTGACATCACATTCCTCAATTTAGAGACAATCGGGAGGGGCAGGGTGTCACATCTGGAGGATCGGGAGGGGCCCCCACCCAGGTCCAGCTGTGCAGGGACTTCTCCCTCTATGAACCCTGGAAATTTCCGGGAATACAGCCACACACCCCCCCCCCCCCCCCCCCATATACAGCGGCACTCCGCCAACATTCCCAGAGTTGGAGGAACATCCAGGTCATCGGACTACAAGCTGGAGGAATTAAAGGGTAACTTCAGAGACAGGAACCGTGCAACCCAACAGATACATTGTAACTCAATGGAGGGTGACAACACTCTCCACCGCCTGCAATTCTACAGACTCCGTGTCACCGCCCCGCCCCCTCAGGGCTAAGATTGACCAACACCTCCCTGGTGTCACCTGCGGCAACACCAAACCCCCCCCCATACCACAGAGGAGTCATTACAGCCAAATCCAGACCATATCTGTGGAATGAGTCTGAACCTGTCCTGGTAAGGCCAAGATTAGTGGAGAACGGGTGTCACCAGGACAGAAGACAAGAGGGGAACGGGTGTCACCAGGACAGAAGACAAGAGGGGAACGGGTGTCACCAGGACAGTAGACAAGAGGGGTTCGGATTTCCTTTCAGGTTGTCTATGAAGTCTGTGGTTCCATTAGAGAGATTGCCACTCACTTCCTGTCCCGGTGACAACAGGTTCATCAGACAGGAAGTGAGGAAACTCTACAATTGGTGGAAGGGGAGACCCCAGCAGAGTCTTTATTCATGTCTGATGGGGGCTGGAAATGTTTACCCCTCCCAGAGAGCGGGAACCAATCACATGTCATTGTCACCCCTCAGCCCCTAGCCAGTCACCCCGTCACCCCTCAGCCCGTCACCCCTCAGCCCGTCACCCCTCAGCCCGATACTCCGTAGCCCCTCAGCCAGTCACCCCTCAGCCCCCAGCCAGTCACCCCGTCACCCCTCAACCCCCAGCCAGTCAGCCCTCAACCCACAGCCCGTCACCCCCCAGCCCGTCACCCCTCAGCCCCCAAGCCCGTCACTCCTCAGCCCCCAAGCCCGTCACCCCTCAGCCCCCAAGCCCGTCACCCCTCAGCCCCCAAGCCCGTCACCCCTCAGCCCACAGCCCGTCACCCCTCAGACCCACAGCCCGTCACCCCTCAGCCCACAGCCTGCCACCCCTCAGCCCGTCACCCCGTCACCCCTCAGCCCGTCACCCCTCAGACCCACAGCCCGTCACCCCTCAGACCCACAGCCCGTCACCCCTCAGACCCACAGCCCGTCACCCCTCAGACCCACAGCCCCTCAGCCCGTCACCCCTCAACCCGTCACCCCTCAGCCCACAGCCCGCCACCCCTCAGCCCACAGCCCGCCACCCCTCAGCCCGTCACCCCTCAGCCCACAGCCCGTCACCCCTCAGACCCACAGCCCGTCACCCCTCAGACCCACAGCCCGTCACCCCTCAGACCCACAGCCCGTCACCCCTCAGACCCACAGCCCGTCACCCCTCAGACCCACAGCCCGTCACCCCTCAGACCCACAGCCCGTCACCCCTCAGACCCACAGCCCGTCACCCCTCAGACCCACAGCCCGTCACCCCTCAGACCCACAGCCCGTCACCCCTCAGACCCACAGCCCGTCACCCCTCAGACCCACAGCCCGTCACCCCTCAGACCCACAGCCCGTCACCCCTCAGACCCACAGCCCGTCACCCCTCAGACCCACAGCCCGTCACCCCTCAGACCCACAGCCCGTCACCCCTCAGACCCACAGCCCGTCACCCCTCAGACCACAGCCCGTCACCCCTCAGACCCACAGCCAGTCACCCCTCAGACCCACAGCCAGTCACCCTTCAGACCACAGCCTGTCACCCCTCAGACCACAGCCTGTCACCCCTCAGACCCACAGCCTGTCACCCCTCAGACCCACAGCCTGTCACCCCTCAGACCCACAGCCTGTCACCCCTCAGACCCACAGCCTGTCACCCCTCAGACCCACAGCCTGTCACCCCTCAGACCCACAGCCAGTCACCCTTCAGACCACAGCCTGTCACCCCTCAGACCACAGCCTGTCACCCCTCAGACCACAGCCTGTCACCCCTCAGACCACAGCCTGTCACCCCTCAGACCCACAGCCTGTCACCCCTCAGACCCACAGCCTGTCACCCCTCAGACCCACAGCCTGTCACCCCTCAGTCACCCTCAGACCCACAGCCTGTCACCCCTCAGACCCACAGCCTGTCACCCCTCAGACCCACAGCCAGTCACCCTTCAGACCACAGCCTGTCACCCCTCAGACCACAGCCTGTCACCCCTCAGACCCCAGCCTGTCACCCCTCAGACCCCAGCCTGTCACCCCTCAGACCCCAGCCCGCCACCCCTCAGCCCACAGCCCGCCACCCCTCAGCCCACAGCCCGCCACCCCTCAGCCACAGCCCGTCACCCCTCAGACCCACAGCCCGTCACCCCTCAGACCCACAGCCCGCCACCCCACAGCCCGTCACCCCTCAGCCCCCAGCCCGTCACCCCACAGCCCGTCACCCCTCAGACCCACAGCCCGTCACCCCTCAGACCCACAGCCCGTCACCCCTCAACCCGTCACCCCTCAGACCCACAGCCCGTCACCCCTCAGACCCCACAGCCCGTCACCCTCAGACCCACAGCCCGTCACCCCTCAGACCCACAGCCCGTCACCCCTCAGACCCACAGCCCGTACCCCTCAACCCGTCACCCCTCAGACCCACAGCCCGTCACCCCTCAGACCCACAGCCCGTCACCCCTCAGACCCACAGCCCGTCACCCCTCAGACCCACAGCCCGTCACCCCTCAGACCCACAGCCCGTCACCCCTCAACCCGTCACCCCTCAGACCCAACAGGCCGTCACCCCTCAGACCCACAGCCCGTCACCCCTCAGACCCACAGCCCGTCACCCCTCAGACCCACAGCCGTCACCCCTCAGCCCACCACCCCTCAGCCCACAGCCCGCCACCCCACAGCCCGTCACCCCACAGCCCGTCACCCTCAGACCCACAGCCCGTCACCCCTCAGACCCACAGCCCGTCACCCCTCAACCCGTCACCCTCAGACCCACAGCCCGTCACCCCTCAGACCCACAGCCAGTCACCCCTCAGACCCACAGCCCGTCACCCCTCAGACCCACAGCCCGTCACCCCTCAGACCCACAGCCCGTCACCCCTCAGACCCACAGCCCGTCACCCCTCAGACCCACAGCCCGTCACCCCTCAGACCCACAGCCCGTCACCCCTCAACCCGTCACCCCTCAACCCGTCACCCCTCAGACCCACAGCCCGTCACCCTCAGACCCACAGCCCGTCACCCCTCAGACCCACAGCCCGTCCCCCTCAGACCCACAGCCCGTCACCCCTCAGACCCACAGCCCGTCACCCCTCAGACCCACAGCCCGTCACCCCTCAGACCCACAGCCCGTCACCCCTCAGACCCACAGCCCGTCACCCTCAGACCCACAGCCCGTCACCCCTCAGACCCACAGCCCGTCACCCCTCAGACCCACAGCCCGTCACCCCTCAGACCCCAGCCCGTCACCCTCAGACCCCAGCCCGTCACCCCTCAGACCCCAGCCCGTCACCTCAGACCCCAGCCTGTCACTCCTCAGACCCCAGCCCGTCACCCCTCAGACCCACAGCCCGTCACCCTCAGACCCACAGCCCGTCACCCCTCAGACCACAGCCCGTCACCCCTCAACCCGTCACCCCGTCACCCATCAACCCACAGCCCGTCACCCCTCAGACACAGCCCGTCACCCCTCAGACCACAGCCCGTCACCCCTCAGACCACAGCCCGTCACCCCTCAGACCACAGCCCGTCACCCCTCAGACCCACAGCCCGTCACCCCTCAGACCCACAGCCCGTCACCCCTCAGACCCACAGCCCGTCACCCTTCAGACCACAGCCCGTCACCCCTCAGACCACAGCCCGTCACCCCTCAGACCACAGCCCGTCACCCCTCAGGACCACAGCCTGTCACCCCTCAGACCACAGCCTGTCACCCCTCAGACCACAGCCTGTCACCCCTCAGACCACAGCCCGTCACCCCTCAACCCGTCACCCCTCAACCCACAGCCCGTCACCCCTCAACCCACAGCCCGTCACCCCTCAACCCACAGCCCGTCACCCCTCAACCCACAGCCCGTCACCCCTCAACCCACAGCCCGTCACCCCTCAGACCCACAGCCAGTCACCCCTCAGACCCACAGCCAGTCACCCCTCAGACCCACAGCCAGTCACCCCTCAGACCACAGCCAGTCACCCCTCAGACCCACAGCCTGTCACCCTTCAGACCACAGCCTGTCACCCCTCAGACCACAGCCCGTCACCCTCAGACCACAGCCCGTCACCCCTCAGACCACAGCCCGTCACCCTCAGACCACAGCCCGTCACCCCTCAACCCGTCACCCCGTCACCCATCAACCCACAGCCCGTCACCCCCTCAGACCACAGCCCGTCACCCCTCAGACCACAGCCCGTCACCCCTCAGACCACAGCCCGTCACCCCTCAGACCACAGCCGTCACCCCTCAGACCCACAGCCCGTCACCCCTCAGACCCACAGCCCGTCACCCTTCAGACCACAGCCCGTCACCCCTCAGACCACAGCCTGTCACCCCTCAGACCCAGCCTGTCACCCCTCAGACCCACAGCCCGTCACCCCTCAGACCACAGCCCGTCACCCCTCAGACCCCAGCCCGTCACCCCTCAGACCCACAGCCCGTCACCCCTGAGACCCAACCCGTCACCCCTCAGGACCCAGCCCGTCACCCCTCAGACCCCCAGCCCGTCACCCCTCAGACCCCAGCCCGTCACCCCTCAGACCCCAGCCCGTCACCCCTCAGACCCCAGCCCGTCACCCCTCAGACCCCAGCCCGTCACCCCTCAGACCCCAGCCCGTCACCCCTCAGACCCCAGCCCGTCACCCCTCAGACCCCAGCCCGTCACCCCTCAGACCCCAGCCCGTCACCCCTCAGACCCACAGCCTGTCACCCCTCAGACCCACAGCCTGTCACCCCTCAGACCCACAGCCAGTCACCCTTCAGACCACAGCCTGTCACCCCTCAGACCACAGCCTGTCACCCCCTCAGACCACAGCCCGTCACCCCTCAACCCGTCACCCCTCAACCCACAGCCTGTCACCCCTCAGACCCACAGCCCGTCACCCCTCAGACCCACAGCCAGTCACCCTTCAGACCACAGCCTGTCACCCCTCAGACCCACAGCCTGTCACCCCTCAGACCCCAGCCTGTCACCCCTCAGACCCCAGCCTGGTCACCCCTCAGACCCACAGCCTGTCACCCCTCAGACCACAGCCCGTCACCCCTCAACCCGTCACCCCTCAACCCACAGCCCGTCACCCCTCAACCCACAGCCTGTCACCCCTCAGACCCACAGCCTGTCACCCCTCAGACCCACAGCCCGTCACCCCTCAACCCGTCACCCCCTCAACCACAGCCCGTCACCCCTCAACCCACAGCCTGTCACCCCTCAGACCACAGCCTGTCACCCCTCAGACCCACAGCCAGTCACCCCTCAACCCGTCACCCCTCAACCCACAGCCCGTCACCCCTCAGACCACAGCCCGTCACCCCTCAGACCACAGCCTGTCACCCCTCAGACCCACAGCCAGTCACCCTTCAGACCCCAGCCTGTCACCCCTCAGACCCACAGCCTGTCACCCCTCAGACCCACAGCCCGTCACCCCTCAACCCGTCACCCCTCAACCCACAGCCCGTCACCCCTCAACCCACAGCCTGTCACCCCTCAGACCACAGCCTGTCACCCCTCAGACCCACAGCCAGTCACCCTCAACCCGTCACCCCTCAACCCACAGCCCGTCACCCCTCAGACCACAGCCCCGTCACCCCTCAGACCACAGCCTGTCACCCCTCAGACCCACAGCCAGTCACCCTTCAGACCACAGCCTGTCACCCCTCAGACCCACAGCCAGTCACCCTTCAGACCACAGCCTGTCACCCCTCAGACCCACAGCCTGTCACCCTCAGACCCCAGCCTGTCACCCCTCAGACCCCAGCCTGTCACCCCTCAGACCCCAGCCTGTCACCCCTCCCCCTGGGACTGACCTGTGGGGTGTCTCCTCGGTGTGGTGATGAGTATGATGAGGACACAGCAGTAGATGGTCGATGTGATCTCTCCCCCCATCCTCCCCGCTCTGCACCACCGACACCCACACCCCACTAATGACTACACGGGGGAGGAGCCTCCTAAAAATGACTGCACGGGGGAGGAGCCACCCCACTGACTGACTGCACGGGGGAGGAGCCATCACACTGACTGACTGCACGGGGGAGGAGCCATCCTAAAATGACTGCACGGGGGAGGAGCCACCCCACTGACTGACTGCACAGGGGAGGAGCCATCACACTGACTGACTGCACGGGGGAGGAGCCATCCAAAAAAATGACTGCACGGGGGGAGGAGCCACCCCACTGACTGACTGCACGGGGGAGGAGCCATCACACTGACTGACTGCACGGGGGGGGAGCTACACACTGACTGACTGCACGGGGGAGGAGCCATCCTAATAATGACTGCACAGGGGAGGAGCCACACCACTGACTGACTGCACGGGGAGGAGCCATCACACTGACTGACTGCACGGGGGAGGAGCCATCCTAATAATGACTGCACGGGGGAGGAGCCACTCACTGACTGACTGCACGGGGGAGGAGCCACTCTACTGACTGAATACACGGGGGAGGAGTCACTCTACTGACTGAATACACGGGGGAGGAGCCAACCCACTGACTGACTACACGAGGGAGGAGCTACAAAACTGACCCGAGGAAAGTTCAGACGGGGTGGGCGGAGTTACGCATATCTGAATGATTGAGGAAGTAGAGTGGGGAGGAGTCTCTACCGGGGTGGGCGGGTCTACAGAGCGGTGAGTGACAGTGCGGAGGGCGGGAAGACATTACCTCAGAGAGCGAGGAGGGTGGAGTTCTCTGGGGTCATATTGGGGCCCCTGGGGAGAGGAGTTCTCTGGGGTCAGTATTGGGGCCCCTGGGGGAGGAGTTATGGTTCCTGTTTGGGGTGGAGTTTTCTGGGGTCAGTATTGGGGCCCCTGGGGGGAGGAGTAGTTCTCTGGGGTCAGTATTGGGGCCCCTGGGGGGGAGTTTTCTGGGGTCAGCATTGGGGCCCCTGGGGGGAGGAGTTCTCTGGGGTCAGTATTGGGGCCCTGGGGGGAGGAGTTCTCTGGGGTCAGCATTGGGGCCCCTGGGGGGAGGAGTTCTCTGGGGTCAGCATTGGGGCCCCTGGGGGGAGGAGTTCTCTGGGGTCAGTATTGGGCCCCTGGGGGGAGGAGGTTCTCTGGGGTCAGTATTGGGGCCCCTGGGGGGGAGTTCTCTGGGGTCAGTATTGGGGCCCCTGGGGGGAGGAGTTCTCTGGGGTCAGTATTGGGGCCCCTGGGGGAGGAGTTCTCTGGGGTCAGTATTGGGGCCCCTGGGGGAGGAGTTCTCTGGGGTCAGTATTGGGGCCCCTGGGGAGAGGAGTTCTCTGGGGTCAGTATTGGGGCCCCTGGGGGGAGGAGTTCTCTGGGGTCAGTATTGGGGCCCCTGGGGGGAGTTTTCTGGGGTCAGCATTGGGGCCCCTGGGGGGAGGAGTTCTCTGGGGTCAGTATTGGGGCCCCTGGGGGGAGGAGTTCTCTGGGGTCAGCATTGGGGCCCCTGGGGGGAGGAGTTCTCTGGGGTCAGTATTGGGGCCCCTGGGGGGAGGAGTTCTTTGGGGTCAGTATTGGGGCCCCTGGGGGGGAGTTCTCTGGGTCAGTATTGGGGCCCCTGGGGGGAGGAGTTCTCTGGGGTCAGTATTGGGGCCCCTGGGGGGCCCCTGGGGGGAGGAGTTCTCTGGGGTCAGTATTGGGGCCCCTGGGGGGAGGAGTTCTCTGGGGTCAGTATTGGGGCCCCTGGGGAGAGGAGTTCTCTGGGGTCAGTATTGGGGCCCCTGGGGGGAGGAGTTCTCTGGGGTCAGTATTGGGGCCCCTGGGGGGAGTTTTCTGGGGTCAGCATTGGGGCCCCTGGGGGGAGGAGTTCTCTGGGGTCAGTATTGGGGCCCCTGGGGGAGGAGTTCTCTGGGGTCAGCATTGGGGCCCCTGGGGGGAGGAGTTCTCTGGGGTCAGTATTGGGGCCCCTGGGGGGAGGAGTTCTTTGGGGTCAGTATTGGGGCCCCTGGGGGGGGAGTTCTCTGGGGTCAGTATTGGGGCCCCTGGGGGGAGGAGTTCTCTGGGGTCAGTATTGGGGCCCCTGGGGGGAGGAGTTCTCTGGGGTCAGTATTGGGGCCCCTGGGGGGAGGAGTTCTCTGGGGTCAGTATTGGGGCCCCTGGGGAGAGGAGTTCTCTGGGGTCAGTATTGGGGCCCCTGGGGGGAGGAGTTATGGTTCCTGTTTGGGGTGGAGTTCTCTGGGGTCATTATTGGGGCCCCTGGGGGAGGAGTTATGGTTCCTGTTTGGGGTGGAGTTCTCTGGGGTCAGTATTGGGGCCCCTGGGGGAGGAGTTATGGTTCCTGTTTGGGGTGGAGTTCTCTGGGGTCAGTATTGGGGCCCCTGGGGGAGGAGTTATGGTTCCTGTTTGGGGTGGAGTTCTCTGGGGTCAGTATTGGGGCCCCGGGGGGGAGGAGTTCTCTGGGGTCAGTATTGGGGCCCCGGGGGGTAGGAGTTCTCTGGGGTCAGTATTGGGTCCCTGGGGGGAGGAGTTCTCTGGGGTCAGTATTGGGGCCCCGGGGGGGGAGGAGTTCTCTGGGGTCAGTATTGGGGCCCCTGGGGGGAGGAGTTCTCTGGGGTCCGTATTGGGGCCCCTGGGGGAGGAGTTATGGTTCCTGTTTGGCGTGGAGTTCTCTGGGGTCAGTATTGGTGCCCCTGGGGGGAGAAGTTATGGATCCTGTTTGGGGTGGAGTTCTCTGGGGTCAGTATTGGGGGCCCCTGGGGGGAGGAGTTATGGTTCCGGTTTGGGGTGGAGTTCTCTGGGGTCAGAATTGGGGCCCCTGGGGGAGGAGTTATGGTTCCTGTTTGGGGTGGAGTTTTCTGGGGTCAGTATTGGGGCCCCTGGGGGGAGGAGTTCTCTGGGGTCAGTATTGGGGCCCTGGGGGGAGGAGTTCTCTGGGGTCAGTATTGGGGCCCCGGGGGGGAGGAGTTCTCTGGGGTCAGTATTGGGGCCCCTGGGGGGAGGAGTTCTCTGGGGTGAGTATTGGGGCCCCTGGGGGAGGAGTTATGGTTCCTGTTTGGCGTGGAGTTCTCTGGGGTCAGTATTGGGGGGCCCTGGGGGGAGGAGTTATGGTTCTGGTTTGGGGTGGAGTTTTCTGGGGTCAGAATTGGGGCCCCTGGGGGAGGAGTTATGGTTCCTGTTTGGGGTGGAGTTTTCTGGGGTCAGTATTGGGGCCCCTGGGGGGAGGAGTTCTCTGGGGTCAGTATTGGGGCCCCTGGGGGAGGGGTTATGGTTCCTGTTTGGGGTGGAGTTCTCTGGGGTCAGTATTGGGACCCCTGGGGGGAGGAGTTATGGTTCCTGTTTGGGGTGGAGTTCTCTGGGGTCAGTATTGGGGCCCCTGGGGGAGGAGTTATGGTTCCTGTTTGGGGTGGAGTTCTCTGGGGTCAGTATTGGAGCCCCTGGGGGGAGGGGTTATGGTTCCTGTTTGGGGTGGAGTTCTCTGGGGTCGGTATTGGGGCCCCTGGTGGGAGGAGTTATGGTTCCTGTTTGGGGTGGAGTTCTCTGGGGTCAGTATTGGGGCCCCTGGGGGGGGGAGTTCTCTGGGGTCAGTATTGGGGCCCGGGGGGGGGGGGTTCTCTGGGGTCAGTATTGGGGTTCCTGGGGGAGGAGTTATGGTTCCTGTTTGGGGTGGAGTTCTCTGGGGTCAGTATTGGGGTCCCGGGGGGGAGGAGTTCTCTGGGGTCACTATTGGGGCCCCGGGGGGAGGAGTTCTCTGGGGTCAGTATTGGGGCCCCTGGGGGGAGGAGTTCTCTGGGGTCAGTATTGGGTCCCCTGGGGGGGGGGGAGTTCTCTGGGGTCAGAATTGGGGCCCCTGGGGGAGGAGTTATGGTTTCTGTTTGGGGTGGAGTTTTCTGGGGTCAGTATTGGGGCCCCTGGGGGGAGGAGTTCTCTGGGGTCAGTATTGGGGCCCCTGGGGGGGGGAGTTCTCTGGGGTCAGCATTGGGGCCCCTGGGGGGGAGTTCCCTGGGGTCAGTATTGGGGCCCCTGGGGGGAGGAGTTCTCTGGGGTCAGTATTGGGGCCCCTGGGGGGGGAGTTCTCTGGGGTCAGCATTGGGGCCCCTGGGGGGGAGTTTTCTGGGGTCAGCATTGGGGCCCCTGGGGGGAGGAGTTCTCCGGGGTCAGTATTGGGGCCCCTGGGGGGAGGAGTTCTCTGGGGTCAGCATTGGGGCCCCTGGGGGGAGGAGTTCTCTGGGGTCAGCATTGGGGCCCCTGGGGGGAGGAGTTCTCTGGGGTCAGTATTGGGGCCCCTGGGGGGAGGAGTTCTCTGGGGTTAGTATTGGGGCCCCTGGGGGGGGAGTTCTCTGGGGTCAGTATTGGGGCCCCAGGGGGGAGGAGTTCTCTGGGGTCAGTATTGGGGCCCCTGGGGGGAGGAGTTCTCTGGGGTCAGTATTGGGGCCCCTGGGGAGAGGAGTTCTCTGGGGTCAGTATTGGGGCCCCTGGGGGGAGGAGTTATGGTTCCTGTTTAGGGTGGAGTTCTCTGGGGTCAGTTTTGGGGCCCCTGGGGGAGGAGTTATGGTTCCTGTTTGGGGTGGAGTTCTCTGGGGTCAGTATTGGGGCCCCTGGGGGAGGAGTTATGGTTCCTGTTTGGGGTGGAGTTTTCTGGGGTCAGTATTGGGGCCCCGGGGGGGAGGAGTTCTCTGGGGTCAGTATTGGGGCCCCTGGGGGGAGGAGTTTTCTGGGGTGAGTATTGGGGCCCCTGGGGGAGGAGTTATGGTTCCTGTTTGGGGTGGAGTTCTCTGGGGTCAGTATTGGTGCCCCTGGGGGGAGGAGTTATGGATCCTGTTTGGGGTGGAGTTCTCTGGGGTCAGTATTGGGGGCCCCTGGGGGGAGGAGTTATGGTTCCGGTTTGGGGTGGAGTTCTCTGGGGTCAGAATTGGGGCCCCTGGGGGAGGAGTTATGATTCCTGTTTGGGGTGGAGTTTTCTGGGGTCAGTATTGGGGCCCCTGGGGGGAGGAGTTCTCTGGGGTCAGTATTGGGGCCCTGGGGGGAGGAGTTCTCTGGGGTCAGTATTGGGGCCCCGGGGGGGAGGAGTTCTCTGGGGTCAGTATTTGGGGCCCCTGGGGGGAGGAGTTCTCTGGGGTGAGTATTGGGGCCCCTGGGGGAGGAGTTATGGTTCCTGTTTGGCGTGGAGTTCTCTGGGGTCAGTATTGGGGGCCCCCGGGGGGAGGAGTTCTGGTTTGGGGTGGAGTTTTCCGGGGTCAGAATTGGGGCCCCTGGGGGAGGAGTTATGGTTCCTGTTTGGGGTGGAGTTTTCTGGGGTCAGTATTGGGGCCCCTGGGGGGAGGAGTTCTCTGGGGTCAGTATTGGGGCCCCTGGGGGAGGGGTTATGGTTCCTGTTTGGGGTGGAGTTCTCTGGGGTCAGTATTGGAGCCCCTGGGGGGAGGGGTTATGGTTCCTGTTTGGGGTGGAGTTCTCTGGGGTCGGTATTGGGGCCCCTGGTGGGAGGAGTTATGGTTCCTGTTTGGGGTGGAGTTCTCTGGGGTCAATGTATGGGGGGGAGGGGTGTGATAAGGATAGATTTAGGAAAGGTGTTTGTCAGGGGCGGAGTTTTTGTGGCCCGGCAGCAGCCAATCAGGTTTGAGGTGTTTTTTTTCCTGAGTGTGAATGGGGCCCTGTGTATGGGGGAGGGGGGTGCACACAGCTCTATTCATACCCCCCCTTCCGGAGGACTCCCCTCCAACCATAAACACCACACCCCCCCTCACCATCCGGGGGCGGCGGTAGAGGACCGGACTCCCTCCCCCGTCCAATCACACACCAGGATCCGGAGATTCACCCGCAACCAATCATCAGTGAATGTGACATTTACGGCTTTATAAATATAATGTATAAATACCCCCCATGTATAGATGTACCCCGATATATAACTATCCCCCCCAGTGTATAGATGTACCCTGATATATAAATATCCCCCCCAGTGTATAGATGTACCCCGATATATAACTATCCCCCCAGTGTATAGATGTACCCCGATATATAACTATCCCCCCAGTGTATAGATGTACTCCGATATATAACTATCCCCCCCGTGTATAGATGTACCCCGATATATAACTATCCCCCCAGTGTATAGATGTACCCCGATATATAAATATCCCCCCCAGTGTATAGATGTACCCCGATATATAACTATCCCCCCCCCCGTGTATAGATGTACTCCGATATATAACTATCCCCCCCAGTGTATAGTTGTACCCTGATATATAACTATCCCCCCAGTGTATAGATGTACCCCGATATATAACTATCCCCCCAGTGTATAGATGTACCCCGATATATAACTATCCCCCCAGTGTATAGATGTACCCCGATATATAACTATCCCCCCCAGTGTATAGTTGTACCCTGATATATAACTATCCCCCCAGTGTATAGATGTACCCCGATATATAACTATCCCCCCAGTGTATAGATGTACCCCGATATATAACTATCCCCCCAGTGTATAGATGTACTCCGATATATAACTATCCCCCCCAGTGTATAGATGTACCCCGATATATAACTATCCCCCCCAGTGTATAGATGTACCCCGATATATAACTATCCCCCCCGTGTATAGATGTACCCCGATATATAAATATCCCCCCCGTGTATAGATGTACCCCGATATATAACTATCCCCCCCGTGTATAGATGTACCCCGATATATAACTATCCCCCCCAGTGTATAGATGTACCCTGATATATAACTATCCCCCCCAGTGTATAGATGTACCCCGATATATAACTATCCCCCCCAGTGTATAGATGTACCCTGATATATAACTATCCCCCCCAGTGTATAGATGTACCCCGATATATAACTATCCCCCCCAGTGTATAGATGTACCCTGATATATAACTATCCCCCCCCCGTGTATAGATGTACTCCGATATATAAATATCCCCCCCGTGTATAGATGTACCCCGATATATAACTATCCCCCCCAGTGTATAGATGTACTCCGATATATAACTATCCCCCCCAGTGTATAGATGTACCCCGATATATAAATATCCCCCCCCAGTGTATAGATGTACCCCGATATATAACTATCCCCCCAGTGTATAGATGTACCCCGATATATAACTATCCCCCCCAGTGTATAGATGTACTCCGATATATAAATATCCCCCCCAGTGTATAGATGTACCCCGATATATAACTATCCCCCCCAGTGTATAGATGTACCCCGATATATAACTATCCCCCCCCAGTGTATAGATGTACCCCGATATATAACTATCCCCCCCGTGTATAGATGTACCCCGATATATAACTATCCCCCCCAGTGTATAGATGTACCCCGATATATAACTATCCCCCCCGTGTATAGATGTACCCCGATATATAAATATCCCCCCCCGTGTATAGATGTACCCCGATATATAACTATCCCCCCCGTGTATAGATGTACCCCGATATATAACTATCCCCCCCCGTGTATAGATGTACCCCGATATATAACTATCCCCCCCAGTGTATAGATGTACCCCGATATATAACTATCCCCCCCAGTGTATAGATGTACCCCGATATATAACTATCCCCCCCGTGTATAGATGTACCCCGATATATAACTATCCCCCCCAGTGTATAGATGTACCCCGATATATAACTATCCCCCCCAGTGTATAGATGTACCCCGATATATAACTATCCCCCCCAGTGTATAGATGTACCCCGATATATAACTATCCCCCCCAGTGTATAGATGTACCCCGATATATAACTATCCCCCCCAGTGTATAGATGTACCCCGATATATAACTATCCCCCCCCCCGTGTATAGATGTACCCCGATATATAAATATCCCCCCCGTGTATAGATGTACCCTGATATATAACTATCCCCCCCCGTGTATAGATGTACCCCGATATATAACTATCCCCCCCAGTGTATAGATGTACCCCGATATATAACTATCCCCCCCAGTGTATAGATGTACCCCGATATATAACTATCCCCCCCAGTGTATAGATGTACCCCGATATATAACTATCCCCCCCCCGTGTATAGATGTACCCCGATATATAAATATCCCCCCCCGTGTATAGATGTACCCCGATATATAACTATCCCCCCCAGTGTATAGATGTACCCCGATATATAACTATCCCCCCCAGTGTATAGATGTACCCCGATATATAACTATCCCCCCCCAGTGTATAGATGTACCCCGATATATAAATATCCCCCCCGTGTATAGATGTACCCCGATATATAACTATCCCCCCAGTGTATAGATGTACCCCGATATATAACTATCCCCCCCAGTGTATAGATGTACCCCGATATATAAATACCCCCCGTGTATAGATGTACCCTGATATATAACTATCCCCCCCAGTGTATAGTTGTACCCCGATATATAAATACCCCCCGTGTATAGATGTACCCCGATATATAACTATCCCCCCCCAGTGTATAGTTGTACCCCGATATATAACTATCCCCCCAGTGTATAGATGTACCCCGATGTATAAATACCCCCCGTGTATAGATGTACCCCGATATATAACTATCCCCCCCAGTGTATAGATGTACCCCGATATATAACTATCCCCCCAGTGTATAGATGTACCCCGATATATAAATACCGCCCCGTGTATAGATGTACCCCGATATATAAATATCCCCCCCAGTGTATAGATGTACCCCGATATATAACTATCCCCCCCAGTGTATAGATGTACCTCGATGTATAAATACCCCCCGTGTATAGATGTACCCCTATATATAACTATCCCCCCCAGTGTATAGATGTACCCCGATATATAACTATCCCCCCAGTGTATAGATGTACCCCGATATATAACTATCCCCCCAGTGTATAGATGTACCCCGATATATAACTATCCCCCCCAGTGTATAGATGTACCCCGATATATAAATACCCCCCGTGTATAGATGTACCCCGATATATAACTATCCCCCCCAGTGTATAGATGTACCCCGATATATAAATATCCCCCCGTGTATAGATGTACCCCGATATATAAATATCTCCCCAGTGTATAGATGTACCCCGATATATAACTATCCCCCCCAGTGTATAGATGTACCCCGATATATAAATACCCCCCATGTATAGATGTACCCCGATATATAACTATCCCCCCCAGTGTATAGATGTACCCCGATATATAAATATCCCCCCCAGTGTATAGATGTACCCCGATGTATAAATATCCCCCCCAGTGTAAAGATGTACCCCGATATATAAATACCCCCCGGTGTATAGATGTACCCCGATGTATAAATACCCCTCTCCGAGGTATAGATGTACCCCGATATATAAATACCCCCCCGGTGTATAGATGTACCCTGATATATAAATACCCCTGTTGTATAGATGTACCCCGATATATAATTACCCCCCAGTGTATAGTTGTACCCCGATATATAAATACCCCCGTTGTATAGATGTACCTCGACATATAATTACCCCGCCGGTGTATAGCTGTACCCCGACATATAAATACCCCCCTCCCCAGTGTATAGATGTACCCCGATGTATAAATACCACCCCCTGTGTATAGATGTACCCCGATATATAAATACCCCGCTCTCCCTGGTGTATAGATGTACCCTAATATATAAATACCCCCGGTGTATAGATGTACCCCAATATATAAATACCCCCAGTTGTATAGATGTACCCCAATATATAAATACCCCCCATGTATAGATGTACCCCAATATATAAATACCCCCAGTTGTATAGATGTACCCCAATATATAAATACCCCCAGTTGTATAGATGTACCCCAATATATAAATACCCCCCATGTATAGATGTACCCCGATATGTAAATACCCCGCTCTCCCTGGTGTATAGATGTACCCCAATATATAAATACCCCCCATGTATAGATGTACCCCAATATATAAATACCCCCAGTTGTATAGATGTACCCCAATATATAAATACCCCCAGTTGTATAGATGTACCCTGATATATAATTACCCCCCGGTGTATAGATGTACCCCGATATATAAATGCCCATCCTCTCCCTGGTGTATAGATATACCCCGATATATAAATACCCCCGTTGTATAGATGTACCCCAATATATAATTACCCCCCGGTGTATAGATGTACCCCGACATATAAATGCCCCCCTCTCCCCGGTGTATAGATGTACCCCAATATATAAATTCCCCCAGGTGTATAGATGTACCCCGATATATAATTACCCCCCAGTGTGAAGATGTACCCCAACATATAAATACCCCCCGGTGTATAGCTGTACCCCGATATATAAATACCCCCCGATCTATCCACCTCCTTCCATCACACCACTACTCTACAAATACGGGGGAGCTCCCGCAGCATCCTGGGTACTCAGCTGTGTCCCAGGGACAGAGTCTCTTTTACTTCCTGTCCTGAAGACACAACAGGAAATTAAGGGCAATCTCCTCTTAGTTGTCAACAGAAAAGCCGTCCCCATTAGAATATTTCTCATCACTTCCTGTCTCATGACACCTGGACAAATAGAGGGCGGAGCTCCCCAATGGGGACACAGACAGCAGAAAACACAGAGCATATTACTATGTGGGAAGCAAGTGGGGCCCTAGGGGTTGGGGGCCACAGGAGGGAGGAGGACAGAACACGGGACCCGCGGTTAATGGCCACAGGAGGGAGCAAGGGCAGAATGATTAGTTAGAAGGGGAGCAGAACGGGACCACGGGGGAGGGTAAGAGAAAGCCAGGATCTAAAAGCTAGGAGGGGAGCAGAGCGGGGCCCTGGGGTTAGGACCACAGTAGGTAACCAATCAGACCCTGGGAAGGACAGGTAAGTGGAAGAAGCAGAAGGCGTGTTCTGTGCCCTCCCAGCCGTGTATTCAATACTAACTTAGGTGGGCGGAGTTTGGTCACACTCCATGGTGTAGAGAGGAGGGAGGTGGGAATTGGGGGGTCCTCATGATCTAATACCCATGGTGTAGAGGTGGGAATTGGGGGTTCCTCATGATCTAATATCCATGGTGTAGAGGAGGGAGGTGGGAATTGGGGGTTCCTCATGATCTAATATCCATGGTGTAGAGGAGGGCGGTGGGAATTGGGGGTCCTCATGATTTAATATCCATGGTGTAGAGAGGAAGGGAGGTGGCAAATGGGGGTCCTCATGGTCTAATATCCATGGTGTAGAGGAGGGAGGTGGGAATTGGGGGTTCCTCATGATCTAATATCCATGGTGTAGAGGGGGGAGGTGGGAATTGGGGGGTCCTCATGATCTAATATCCATGGTGTAGAGGGGGGAGGTGGGAATTGGGGGGTCCTCATGATCTAATATCCATGGTGTAGAGGAGGGCGGTGGGAATTGGGGGGTCCTCATGGTCTAATATCCATGGTGTAGAGGATGGAGGTGGGAAATGGGGGTCCTCATGATCTAATACCCATGGTGTAGAGGAGGGAGGTGGGAAATGGGGGTCCTCATGATCTAATACCCATGGTGTAGAGGAGGGAGGTGGGAAATGGGGGGTCCTTGTGGTCTGATATCCATGGTGTAGAGGAGGTTGGTGGGAATTGGGTGTCCTCATGATCTAATATCCATGGTGTAGAGGAGGGAGGTGGGAATTGGGGGAGTCCTCATGATCTATCCATGGTGTAGAGGAAGGGAGGTGGGAATTGGGGGTCATCATGATCTAATATCCATGGTGTAGAGGGGGGAGGTGGGAATTGGGGAGGTCCTCATGATCTAATATCCATGGTGTAGAGGGGGGAGGTGGGAATTGGGGGGTCCTCATGATCCAATATCCATTGTGTAGAGGAGGGAGGTGGGAATTGGGGGGGTCCTCATGATCCAATATCCATTGTGTAGATGAGGGAGGTCGGAATTGGGGGGGTCCTCATGATCTAATATCCATGGTGTAGAGGAGGTTGGTGGGAATTGGGGGGTCCTCATGATCTAATATCCATGGTGTAGAGGAGGGAGGTGAGAATTGGGGGGTCCTCATAATCTAATATCTATGATGTAGAGGAGGGAGGTGGGAATTGGGGGGGTCATCATGGTCTAATATTCATGGTGTAGAGGAGGGCGGTGGTAATTGGGGTGTCCTCATGATCTAATATCCATGGTGTAGAGGAGGGCGGTGGGAATTGGGGGGTCCTCATGATCTAATATCCATTGTATAGAGGAGGGAGGTGGGAATTGGGGGGGTCCTCGTGATCTAATATCCATGGTTGTAGAGGACGGAGGTGGGGGGTCCTCATGATCCAATATCCATGGTGTAGAGGGGGGAGGTGGGAATTGGGGGTCTTCATGATCTATTATCCATGGTGTAGAGGAGGGAGGTGGGAATTGGGGGGTCCATATGATCTAATATCCATGGTGTAGAGGAGGGAGGTGGGAATTGGGGGGTCCTCATGATCTAATATCTATGATGTAGAGGAGGGAGGTGGGAATTGGGGGGGTCCTCGTGATCTAATATCCATGGTTTAGAGAGGAAGGGAGGTGGGAATTGGGGGTCATCATGGTCTAATATTCATGTTGTAGAGGAGAGCGGTGGGAATTGGGGGTCCTCATGATCTAATATCCATTGTGTAGAGGAGGGAGGTGGGAATTGGGGGGTCCTCATGATCTAATATCTATGATGTAGAGGAGGGAGGTGGGAATTGGGGGGGTCCTCGTGATCTAATATCCATGGTTTAGAGAGGAAGGGAGGTGGGAATTGGGGGTCATCATGGTCTAATATTCATGTTGTAGAGGAGGGCGGTGGGAATTGGGGGTCCTTATGATTTAATATCTATGATGTACAGGATGGAGGTGGGAATTGGGGGGGTCCTCATGATCTAATATCCATGGTGTAGAGGGGGGAGGTGGGAATTGGGGGGTCCTCATGATCTAAAATCCATTGTGTAGAGGGGGGAGGTGGGAATTGGGGGGGTCCTCATGATCTAATATCCATGGTGTAGAGGAGGGAGGTGGGAATTGGGGGGTCCTCATGATCTAATATCCATGGTATAGTGGAGGGAGGTGGGAATTGGGGGGTCCTCATGATCTAATATACATGGTGTAGAGGGGGGAGGTGGGAATTGGGGGGTCCTCATGATCTAATATACATGGTGTAGAGGGGGGAGGTGGAAATTGGGGGGGTCCTCATGATCTAATATCCATGGTGTAGAGGAGGGAGGTGGGAATTGGGGGGTCCTTATGATCTAATATCCATGGTGTAGAGGAGGGAGGTGGGAATTGGGGGGTCCTTATGATCTAATATCCATGGTGTAGAGGAGGGAGGTGTGAATTGGGGGGTCCTCATGATCTAATATCCATGGTGTAGAGGAGAGAGGTGGGAATTGGGGGGTCCTCATGATCTAATATCCATGGTGTAGAGGGGGGAGGTGGGAATTGGGGGGTCCTCATGATCTAATATGCATGGTGTAGAGGAGGGAGGTGGGAATTGGGGGTCCTTATGATCTAATATCCATTGTGTAGAGGAGGGAGGTGGGAATTGGGGGGTCCTCATGATCTAATATCCATGGTGTAGTGGAGGGAGGTGGGAATTGGGGGTCCTTATGATCTAATATCCATTGTATAGAGGAGGGAGGTGGGAATTGGGGGGTCCTCATGATCTAATATCCATTGTATAGAGGAGGGAGGTGGGAATTGGGGGGTCCTTATGATCTAATATCCATGGTGTAGTGGAGGGAGGTGGGAATTGGGGGGTCCTCATGATCTAATATCCATGGTGTAGTGGAGGGAGGTGGGAATTGGGGGGTCCTCATGATCTAATATCCATGGTGTAGAGGAGGGAGGTGGGAATTGGGGGGTCCTCATGATCTAATATCCATGGTGTAGAGGAGAGAGGTGGGAATTGGGGGGTCCTCATGATCTATCCGTGGTGTAGTGGAGGGAGGTGGGAATTGGGGGTCCTCATGATCTAATATCTATGATGTAGAGGTGGGAATTGGGGGTCCTCATGATCTAATATCCATGGTGTAGAGGGGGGAGGTGGGAATTGGGGGGTCCTCATGATCTAATATCCATGGTGTAGAGGAGGGAGGTGGGAATTGGGGGGTCCTTATGATCTAATATCCATTGTGTAGAGGAGGGAGGTGGGAATTGGGGGGTCCTCATGATCTAATATCCATGGTGTAGTGGAGGGAGGTGGGAATTGGGGGTCCTTATGATCTAATATCCATTGTATAGAGGAGGGAGGTGGGAATTGGGGGGGTCCTCATGATCTAATATCCATTGTATAGAGGTGGGAATTGGGGGGTCCTCATGATCTAATATCCATGGTGTAGTGGAGGGAGGTGGGAATTGGGGGTCCTTATGATCTAATATCCATTGTATAGAGGAGGGAGGTGGGAATTGGGGGGTCCTCATGATCTAATATCCATTGTATAGAGGAGGGAGGTGGGAATTGGGGGGTCCTTATGATCTAATATCCATGGTGTAGTGGAGGGAGGTGGGAATTGGGGGGTCCTCATGATCTAATATCCATGGTGTAGTGGAGGGCGGTGGGAATTGGGGGGTCCTCATGATCTATTATCCATGGTGTAGAGGAGGGAGGTGGGAATTGGGGGGGTCCTCGTTATATAATATCCATGGTGTAGAGGAGCGTGGTGGGAATTGGGGGGTCCTCGTTATCTAATATCTATGATGTAGAGGAGGGAGGTGGGAATTGGGGGGGTCTTCATGATCTAATATCCATGGTGTAGAGGAGGGAGGTGGGAATTGGGGGGTCCTTGTGGTCTAATATCCATGGTTTAGAGAGGAAGGGAGGTGGGAATTAGGGGTCATCATGGTCTAATATTCATCGTGTAGAGGAGGGAGGTGGGAATTGGGGGGTCCTCATGATCTATTATCCACGGTGTAGAGGAGGGAGGTGGGAAATAGGAGGTCCTCATGATCTAATATCCATGGTGTAGGGGATGGAGGTGGGAATTGGGGGGGCCTCATGATCTAATACCCATGGTGTAGAGGTGGGAATTGGGGGATCCTCATGATCTAATATCCATGGTGTAGAGGAGGGCGGTGGGAATTGGGGGGTCCTCATGGTCTAATATCCATGGTGTAGAGGAGGGAGGTGGGAATTGGGGGGTCCTCATGATCTAATATCCATGGTGTAGAGGAGGGAGGTGGGAATTGGGGGGTCCTCGTGATCTAATATCCATGGTGTAGAGGAGGGAGGTGGGAATTGGGGGGGTCCTCATGATCTAATATCCATGGTGTAGAGGAGAGAGGTGGGAATTGGGGGTCCTCATGATCTAATATCCATGGTGTAGAGGAGGGAGGTGGGAATTGGGGGGTCCTCATGATCTAATATCCATGGTGTAGAGGGGGAGGTGGGAATTGGGGGGTCCTCATGATCTAATATCCATGGTGTAGAGGAGGGAGGTGGGAATTGGGGGGTCCTCATGATCTAATATCCATGGTGTAGAGGGGGGAGGTGGGAATTGGGGGGTCCTCATGATCTAATATCCATGGTGTAGAGGGGGGAGGTGGGAATTGGGGGGTCCTCATGATCTAATATCCATGGTGTAGAGGGGGGAGGTGGGAATTGGGGGGTCCTCATGATCTAATATCCATGGTGTAGAGGAGAGAGGTGGGAATTGGGGGGTCCTCATGATCTAATATCCATGGTGTAGAGGAGGGCGGTGGGAATTGGGGGGTCCTTATGATCTAATATCCATGGTGTAGAGGAGGGAGGTGGGAATTGGGGGGTCCTCATGATCTAATATCCATGGTGTAGAGGAGGGCGGTGGGAATTGGGGGGTCCATATGATCTAATATCCATGGTGTAGAGGAGGGAGGTGGGAATTGGGGGGTCCTCATGATCTAATATCCATGGTGTAGAGGAGGGCGGTGGGAATTGAGGGGTCCTCATGATCTAATATCCATGGTGTAGAGGAGGGAGGTGGGAATTGGGGGGGCCTCGTGATCTATCCATGGTGTAAATGAGAGGTGGGAATTGGGGGGTCCTCATGATCTAATATCCATGGTGTAGTGGAGGGAGGTGGGAATTGGGGGTCCTCATGATCTAATATCCATGGTGTAGAGGTGGGAATTGGGGGTCTTCATGGTCTAATATCCATGGTGTAGAGGTGGGAATTGGGGGGTCTTTATGGTCTAATATCCATGGTGTAGAGGTGGGAATTTGGGGGTCCTCGTGATCTAATATCCATGGTGTAGAGGAGGGAGGTGGGAATTGGGGGGTCCTCATGATCTAATATCCATGGTGTAGAGGAGAGAGGTGGGAATTGGGGGGTCCTCATGATCTAATATCCATGGTGTAGTGGAGGGAGGTGGGAATTGGGGGGTCCTCATGATCTAATATCCATGGTGTAGTGGAGGGCGGTGGGAATTGGGGGGTCCTCATGATCTAATATCCATGGTGTAGAGGAGGGAGGTGGGAATTGGGGGGTCCTTGTGGTCTAATATCCATGGTTTAGAGAGGAAGGGAGGTGGGAATTAGGGGTCATCATGGTCTAATATTCATCGTGTAGAGGAGGGAGGTGGGAATTGGGGGGTCCTCATGATCTATTATCCACGGTGTAGAGGAGGGAGGTGGGAAATAGGAGGTCCTCATGATCTAATATCCATGGTGTAGGGGATGGAGGTGGGAATTGGGGGGGCCTCATGATCTAATACCCATGGTGTAGAGGTGGGAATTGGGGGATCCTCATGATCTAATATCCATGGTGTAGAGGAGGGCGGTGGGAATTGGGGGGTCCTCATGGTCTAATATCCATGGTGTAGAGGAGGGAGGTGGGAATTGGGGGGTCCTCATGATCTAATATCCATGGTGTAGAGGAGGGAGGTGGGAATTGGGGGGTCCTCGTGATCTAATATCCATGGTGTAGAGGAGGGAGGTGGGAATTGGGGGGGTCCTCATGATCTAATATCCATGGTGTAGAGGAGAGAGGTGGGAATTGGGGGTCCTCATGATCTAATATCCATGGTGTAGAGGAGGGAGGTGGGAATTGGGGGTCCTCATGATCTAATATCCATGGTGTAGAGGGGGAGGTGGGAATTGGGGGGTCCTCATGATCTAATATCCATGGTGTAGAGGAGGGAGGTGGGAATTGGGGGGTCCTCATGATCTAATATCCATGGTGTAGAGGGGGGAGGTGGGAATTGGGGGGTCCTCATGATCTAATATCCATGGTGTAGAGGGGGGAGGTGGGAATTGGGGGGTCCTCATGATCTAATATCCATGGTGTAGAGGGGGGAGGTGGGAATTGGGGGGTCCTCATGATCTAATATCCATGGTGTAGAGGAGAGAGGTGGGAATTGGGGGGTCCTCATGATCTAATATCCATGGTGTAGAGGAGGGCGGTGGGAATTGGGGGGTCCTTATGATCTAATATCCATGGTGTAGAGGAGGGAGGTGGGAATTGGGGGGTCCTCATGATCTAATATCCATGGTGTAGAGGAGGGCGGTGGGAATTGGGGGGTCCATATGATCTAATATCCATGGTGTAGAGGAGGGAGGTGGGAATTGGGGGGTCCTCATGATCTAATATCCATGGTGTAGAGGAGGGCGGTGGGAATTGAGGGGTCCTCATGATCTAATATCCATGGTGTAGAGGAGGGAGGTGGGAATTGGGGGGGCCTCGTGATCTATCCATGGTGTAAATGAGAGGTGGGAATTGGGGGGTCCTCATGATCTAATATCCATGGTGTAGTGGAGGGAGGTGGGAATTGGGGGTCCTCATGATCTAATATCCATGGTGTAGAGGTGGGAATTGGGGGTCTTCATGGTCTAATATCCATGGTGTAGAGGTGGGAATTGGGGGGTCTTTATGGTCTAATATCCATGGTGTAGAGGTGGGAATTTGGGGGTCCTCGTGATCTAATATCCATGGTGTAGAGGAGGGAGGTGGGAATTGGGGGGTCCTCATGATCTAATATCCATGGTGTAGAGGAGAGAGGTGGGAATTGGGGGGTCCTCATGATCTAATATCCATGGTATAGAGGATGGAGGTGGGAATTGGGGGGTCCTTATGATCTAATATCCATGGTGTAGAGGAGAGAGGTGGGAATTGGGGGGTCCTCATGATCTAATATCCATGGTGTAGAGGAGGGAGGTGGGAATTGGGCAGTCCTTATGATCCAATATCCATGGTGTAGAGGAGGGCGGTGGGAATTGGGGGGTCCTTATGATCTAATATCCATGGTGTAGAGGAGGGAGGTGGGAATTGGGGGGTCCTCATGATCTAATATCCATGGTGTAGAGGAGGGCGGTGGGAATTGGGGGGTCCATATGATCTAATATCCATGGTGTAGAGGAGGGAGGTGGGAATTGGGGGGTCCTCATGATCTAATATCCGTGGTGTAGAGGAGGGAGGTTGGAATTGGGGGGTCCTCATGATCTAATATCCATGGTGTAGAGGAGGGAGGTTGGAATTGGGGAGTCCTCGTGATCTAATATCCATGGTGTAGAGGAGGGAGGTTGGAATTGGGGGGTCCTCATGATCTAATATCCATGGTGTAGAGGAGGGAGGTTGGAATTGCGGAGTCCTCGTGATCTCATATCCATGGTGTAGAGGTGGGAATTGGGGGTCTTCATGGTCTAATATCCATGGTGTAGAGGTGGGAATTGGGGGGTCTTTATGGTCTAATATCCATGGTGTAGAGGTGGGAATTTGGGGGTCCTCGTGATCTAATATCCATGGTGTAGAGGAGGGAGGTGGGAATTGTCGTTAGGCAAGATAGGTGAGAGTTCCAGCGGAGATCCCCTTATAACTTTGGCCGAATAGAGGGCGGGGCCTTGCGGCGTCTTCCTGCAGCATTCTGCGCTTCCCCATTTTTTGGATCTGTGATGACATCTGAATATCTTCCATGTTAAGACGGCAATGCTGAACTTCCAAACAGTTGTCCTTTAACTTTCACCCACTAGGTGGCACCATAGGCTCCGCTGCTGTCATTATAAGAGACTGCACTTTGCAGCTTGGCCAGCAGATGGCGCCATCCACTAACAATTCCTCTCATTGTATATTTCATGCTGGGACTTCCATTCCAGGGTTAAAAGTCAGCTGTGTGCACACAGAGGAGATCAGGGACTCCTCTGGATGGAGAGTCCAGGATATGAGGTATCAGATGCCTCATGCCACGCACACACAGGAGTAGGTTCTCATTTCCAATAATAAGATACTTGCTTTCCCCTTTTTCTCCTCTCTTTGTTAAACCTCAGTGCTGCTGATCTCCTGCGGCCTCTTTGCAGCCACTTCCTGCCTGTATAGCATTACTCAGGGAGGCTTTCCTGATTGTAACACCTCCTGTAGTCCCCCACTATCATGATCCTCACCTAGAGGGCCTGTCTCTGGGTGCATGGTGTAAATAGTCCCCCGCTATTATGATCCTCACCTAGAGGGCCTGTCTCTGGGTGCATGGTGTAAATAGTCCCCCGCTATCATGATCCTCACCTAGAGGGCCTGTCTGTGGGTGCATGGTGTAAATAGTTCCCCCGCTATCATGATCCTCGCCTAGAGGGCCTGTCTGTGAGTGCATGGTGTAAATAGTCCCCCGCTATCACTATCCTCACCTAGAGGGCCTGTCTCTGGGTGCATGGTGTAAATAGTTCCCTCTGCTATCATGATACTCACCTATAGTGCCTTTCTGTGGATGCATGGTATAAATAGTCCCCTGTTATCATGATCCTCACCTAGAGGGCCTGTCTGTGGGTGCATGGTGTAAATAGTCCCCCGCTATCATGATCCTCACCTAGAGGGCCTGTCTATGGGTGCATGGTGTAAATAGTTCCCCCTGCTATCATGATACTCACCTATAGTGCCTTTCTGTGGATGCATGGTATAAATAGTCCCCCGTTATCATGATCCTCACCTAGAGGGCCTGTCTATGGGTGCATGGTGTAAATAGTCCCCCGTTATCACGATCCTCACCTAGAGGGCCTGTCTCTGGGTGCATGGTGTTAATAGTTCCCCCTGCTATCATGATACTCAGCTATAGTGCCTTTCTGTGGGTGCATGGTATAAATAGCCCCCCGTTATCATGATCCTCACCTAGAGGGCCTGTCTCTGGGTGCATGGTGTAAATAGTTCCCCCGCTATCATGATCCTCACCTAGAGGGCCTGTCTCTGGGTGCATGGTGTAAATAGTTCCCCCACTATCATGATCTTCACCTAGAGGGCCTGTCTATGGGTGCATGGTGTAAATAGTCCCCCATTATCATGATCCTCACCTAGAGGGCCTGTCTCTGGGTGCATGGTGTAAATAGTTTCCTGCTATCATGCTTCTTAGAGGGCCTGTCTCTGAGTGCATGGTGTAAATACTTCTGCTACCACGATCCTCACAGAGTGCCTTTCTCTGGGTTCATGAAGTAAATAGTTCCCCTGCTATTAGGATCCTCACCTGGGGGCCTGTCACAGGGTGCATGGTGTAAATAGTTCCCCCGCTATAACGATCCTCACCTAGAGGGCCCGTCTCTGGGTTCATGGAGTAAATAGTCTCCTGCTATCATGCTTCTTAGAGGGCCTGTCTCTGAGTGCATGGTGTAAATACTTCTGCTATCATGATCCTCACAGAGTGCCTTTCTCTGGGTTCATGAAGTAAATAGTTCCCCTGCTATTAGGATCCTCACCTGGGGGCCTGTCTCTGGGTGCATGGAGTAATTAGTTCTCCTGCTATTATGATCCTCACCTGCGGGGCCTGTCTCTGGGTGCATGGTGTAAATTGTTCCCCCTGCTATTATGATCCTCGCCTGCAGGGCCCGTCTCTGGGTGCATGGTGTAAATTGTTCACCCTGCTATCATGATCCTCACCTGCAGGGCCCATCTCTGGGTGTATGGTGTAAATTGTTCACCCTGCTATCATGATCCTCACCTGCAGGGCCCATCTCTGGGTGCATGGTGTAAATTGTTCCCCCTGCTATTATGATCCTCGCCTGCAGGGCCCGTCTCTGGGTGCATGGTGTAAATTATTCCCCCCGCTATCATGATCCACGCCTGCAGGGCCCGTCTCTGGGTGTATGGTGTAAATAGTTACCCCGCTATCATGATCCTCACCTAGGGGGCCTGTCACAGGGTGCATGCTGTAAACACAGAGCATATTACTATGTGGGAAGCAAGTGGGGCCCTAGGGGTTAGGGGCTACAGGAGGGAGGAGGACAGAACACGGGACCCGCGGTTAATGGCCACAGGAGGGAGCAAAAGCAGAATGATTAGTTAGAAGGGGAGCAGAACGGGGCCACAGGGGAGGGTAAGAGCAAGCCAGGACCGAAAAGCTAGGAGGGGGCAGAGCGGGGCCCTGGGGTTAGGACCACAGTAGGTAACCAATCAGACCCTGGGAAGGACAGGTAAGTGGAAGAAGCAGAAGGCGTGTTCTGTGCCCTCCCAGCCGTGTATTCAATACTAACTTAGGTGGGCGGAGTTCGGTCACACTCCATGGTGTAGACAGAAAGGGAGGTGGGAATTGGGGGGGTCCTCATGATCTAATATCCATGGTGTAGAGGAGGGAGGTGGGAACTGGGGGGTCTTCATGATATAATATCCATGGTGTAGAGGAGGGAGGTGGGAAATAGGGGGTCCTCGTGATCGAATATCCATGGTGTAGAGGGGGGAGGTGGGAATTGGGGGTCCTCATCTAATATCCATGGTGTAGAGGAGGGAGGTGGGAATTGGGGGGTCCTCATGATCTATTATCCATGGTGTAGAGGAGGGAGGTGGGAATTGGGGGGTCCTCATGATCTATTATCCATGGTGTAGAGGAGGGAGGTGGGAATTGGGGGGTCCTCATGATCTAATATCCATGGTGTAGAGAGAGGTGGGAAATAGGGGGTCCTCATGATCTATACATGGTGTTGAGGAGGGAGGTGGGAATTGGGGGTCCTCATGATCTAATATCCATGGTGTAGAGGAGGGAGGTGGAAAATAGGGGGTCCTCATGATCTATACATGGTGTTGAGGAGGGCGGTGGGAATTGGGGGGTCCTTATGATTTAATATCTATGATGTACAGGATGGAGGTGGGAATTGGGGGGGTCCTCATGATCTATTATTCATGGTGTAGAGGAGGGAGGTGGGAATGGGGGGGGGTCCTCATGGTCTAATATCCATGGTTTAGAGGAGGGAAGTGGGAATTGGGGGGTCCTCATGGTCTAATATCCATGGTGTAGTGAGGTGGGAATTGGGGGGTCCTCATGATCTAATATCCATGGTGTAGAGGTGGGAATTGGGGGGTCCTCGTGATCTAATATCCATGGTGTAGAGGAGGGAGGTGGGAATTGGGGGGTCCTCGTGATCTAATATCCATGGTGTAGAGGAGGGAGGTGGGAATTGGGGGGTCCTCATGATCTAATATCCATGGTGTAGTGGAGGGAGGTTGGAATTGGGGGGTCCTCATGATCTAATATCCATGGTGTAGTGGAGGGAGGTGGGAATTGGGGGGTCCTCATGGTCTAATATCTATGGTGTAGAGGAGGGAGGTGGGAATTGTCGTTAGGCAGGATAGGTCAGAGTTCCAGCGGAGATCCCCTTATAACTTTGGCCAAATAGAGGGCGGGGCCTTGCGGCGTCTTCTCGCAGCATTCTGCGCTTCCCCATTTTTTGGATCTGTGATGACATCTGAATATCTTCCATGTTAAGACGGCAATGCTGAACTTCCAAACAGTTGTCCTTTAACTTTCACCCACTAGGTGGCACCATAGGCTCCGCTGCTGTCATTATAAGAGACTGCACTTTGCAGCTTGGCCAGCAGATGGCGCCATCCACTAACAATTCCTCTCATTGTATATTTCATGTTGGGACTTCCATTCCAGGGTTAAAGGTCAGCTGTGTGCACACAGGGGAGATCAGGGACTCCTCTGGATGGAGAGTCCAGGATATGAGGTATCAGATGCCTCATGCCACGTATGTTCTCATTTCCAATAATAAGATACTTGCTTTCCCCTTTTTCTCCTCTCTTTGTTAAATCTCAGTGCCGCTGATCTCCTGCTGCCTCTTTGCAGCCACGTCCTGCCTACATGCCCTCTAGTGATGACTGTATAGCATTGCTCAGGGAGGGTTTCCTGATTGTAACACCTCCTGTAGTCCCCCGCTACCATGATCCTCACCTAGAGGACTTGTCTGTGAATGCATTATGTAAATCGTTCCCCCGCTATCATGATCCTCACCTGGGGGGCCTGTCACAGGGTGCATGGTGTAAATAGTTCCCCCCGCTATAACGATCCTCACTTAGAGGGCCCGTCTCTGGGTTCATGGAGTAAATAGTCTCCCGCTATCATGCTTCTCAGAGGGCCTGTCTCTGGGTGCATGGTGTAAATAGTTCCCCCGCTATCATGATCCTGACCTAGAGGGGGCCTGTCTGTGGGTGCATGGTGTAAATAGTTCTCCCGCTATCATGATCCTCACAGAGTGCCTTTCTCTGGGTTCATGAAGTAAATAGTTCCCCTGCTATCAGGATCCTCACCTAGGGGGCCTGTCTCTGGGTGCATGGCGTATTTGGTTCTCCTGCTATTATGATCCTCAGCTGGGGGCCCTTCTCTAGGTGCATGGTGTAAACAGTTCCCCGCTATCATGATCTTCACCTGGGGGGGGCGGTCTCTGGGTGCATGGTGTAATTAGTTCCCCCACTATCATGATCCTCACCTGCAGGGCCCGTCTCTGGGTACATGGTGTAAATAGTTCCCCTGCTATCATGATCCTCACCTAGAGGGCCCGTCTCTGTATGCATGGTGTAAATACTTCCCCTGCTATCACAATCCTCACCTGGGGGGCCTGTCTCTGCGTTCATGGTGTAAATAGTTCACCCGCTATTATGATCCTAACCTAGAGGGCCGGTCTCTTGGTGCATTGTGTAAATAGTTCCCCTGCTATTATGAGCTTCACCTATAGGGCCATCCCTGGGTGCATGGTGTAAATACTTCCCCTGCTATAACGATCCTCACCTCGAGGGCCCGTCTCTGGGTTCATGGAGTGAATAGTCTCCCGCCATCTTGCTCCTGATCTAGAGGGCCCATGTCTGAATGCATGGTGTAAATAGTTCCCCCCCATCACGATCCGACTCTGGGTGCATGGTGTAAATAGTCCAACGCTATTATGATCCTCCCCTAGAGGGACTGTCTCTGGGTGCATGGTGTAAATCAGGGACATGCAATTAGCGGACCTCCAGCTGTTGCAGAACTACAAGTCCCATGAGGCATAGCAAGACTCTGACAGCCACAAGTATGACACCCAGAGGCATGATGGGACTTGTAGTTTTGCAACAGCTGGAGGTCCGCTAATTGCATATCCCTGGTGTAAATAGTTCCCCTGCTCTTATGACCCTCACCTAGAGGACCCATCTCTGTATGCATGGTGTAAATACTTCTTCTGCTACCACGATCCTCACAGAGTGCCTGTCTCTGGGTTCATGAAGTAAATACTTACCCCGCTATCATGATCCTCACCTAGAGGGCCAGTCTCTGGGTGCATGGAGTAATTAGTTCTCCTGCTATTGTGAGCCTTACCTCGCGGGCCCATCTCTGTGCGCATAGTGTAAATACTTACCCCACGATCACAATTCTTACCTGAGGGGCAGTCTCTGGGTGCATGGTGTAAACAGTCCCCCGCTATCATGATCTTCCCCTGAATGGCCAGTTTCTGGGTCCAAATACTTCACCGCTATTATGCTCCTCAGAGGGCCTGTGCATGGTGTAAATAGTCTACAGCCATCTTGCTCCTGATCTAGAGGGCCCATCTCTGGATTTATGGCATAAATAGTCCCCCGCTATTATGATCCTCCCCTAGAGGGCCTGTCTCTGGATGCATGGTGTAAATATTTCCCTGCTACCCTACTCCTCATCTAGGAGGGTCCGTCTCTGGATGCATAGTGTAAATAGTCTACCGCTATCACGATCCTCCCATGGAGGGCCTGTCTCTGGATGCATGGTGTAAATAGTCTACCACTATCACAATCCTCCCATGGAGGGCCTGTCTCTGGGTGCATGGTGTAAATAGTCTACCGCTATCACGATCCTCCCATGGAGGGCCTGTCTCTGGGTGCATGGTGTAAATAGTCTACCGCTATCACAATCCTCCCATGGAGGGCCTGCCTCTTGGTGCATGATGTAAATCCCACCCCCCCCCCCCCCCCCCTTTTTCCAGCACCATACAGATTAAAGAAAAGAGACGAAGAGAAGATTTTCCTAAAGTGTTTTATTATATTTTCATTATTTTCTCCATTAGCCTTCATTAAAAAAAAAAAGCAAAAAACAGAAAAATAAGCAAAAAAAATTAAATAATCTTAATATTCCCTCTTTGTCACACCAGTGTAGAACTTCAAGTAAAAGTGTTTTCAATAAGGGAAGGCACACCTCTCACCACCCCCCTCCCCCACCCACCCGCAGCACCTCGCCCTTGCCCCCGGCCTCGGGTTGCACCGGCCATTTTGTTTAGTGCAAGGACAGAAACACGAGGGACGAGGGGGCCTAAAACCGGCACCCGGGTCCGCTGTGTCCCCACTGGCCGGCCGGTCCGAAACCGGGAGAAGGGAGGGGTTCCAGATTGTACCAGTTCAAAACGGCAACCGCACGCAGCTGTCAATCATCCCGACACCCATATGCAACACATCGGCCCCTCTAAAGAGGTTCTGCAGCAGTGGCACCATCAGTTCCCTGGGCCGGCTGTAAAGGATTCGTGTATCGGGGTGTAGGGAGGACGCTGCACAGAAAACATTCCGCCTGTGTATATACAAAGATGAGGGCCCCTGTGCATGGAGGGGCCCCATAAATTAGACTAGAGTGCAAATAGCTTTTGTAGGAATGGGGCCTATTTATAGGGGGCTGACCTTTTGTTTCTGAAGTCTATGCTTTAGATTTAGGGTGGGGAAAAATTTGATAAATTTTCACAAAAATAAAAGGCCAAAAGAGTCACCGTATCTCCTTTACCGCTCACCCAGATCCGCAACCGGGATCATCACTTCTACATACCAGAATATGAATCCCCATTGCCTATCCTCAAGGTGCAAAAACAGTTGTTAAGGTTTCCAGCACTACTCCATAGGGCTCCGTCCAACGTGTTTCGTCCCCTTTTGGGACTTAATCATACAGCTAATCCTACGGCTCTGAAAATTAAGCCCCAGCAGAAAGCAAAACGCATCGGAGGAGCTATATGGAGTGTTTGGAACAATAACGTTTTGATGCAGCAGTGATCTGCAGCTTCCTTATAAAGATAGCTCTTGGGCCCTGCAAACAATCGGTAGCCGGCAGGATCTGCTCATGATCATGTGGCCTCTGTGACAGCCAATCGCAGTGGTCACATGACCGCCAATCCTTCCTGCCTACCAGAACCTTTTAAAGGGAATTTAGGGAGAACAGGAAGAGGTCAGGAAAAAAACATACCCTTATAAATAGGCCCCTTTTATATGGTCATATCCGATACACAGACGCAAACACAGCTATGGCGGGGGCTTGGGAATGTCGTACTCGATCTACGTTCGACGTAGAGTGCTACCGAGCATCCACCGCCTGGCGGTCACTTGAGTCCGGAGGGCAGGTGGGGGGGAGGGGGAGGCGGTCCGACTTTCATCATTTTACACATCATCCCGCTTATGGCTTTGGAATTTGCAGTTTTATAAATTCAGACCCTAAAACCAGCAGACAAACGTTCTATATACAAAGATCGCCAACAAACACACGTATGTACACAATGCAGCTTGGAGGACCCCCGAATGCAGGGTCTGGCCTCTACACAATGCAGCTTGGAGGACCTCAAACATCTGGGGGTCCAGCCTCTACACAATGCAGCTTGGGAGGACCCCAGACATGATGGTCCGGCCTCTACACAATGCATAGTGAAAAACCCCCAATGGCAGGGTCCGGCCTCTACACAATGTAGCTAGATGGATCCCAGACGTAATGGTTCAACTTCTACACAGTGCAGCTTGGAGGGCCCCCAACGTGGGG
Organism: Lithobates septentrionalis; assembly: GCA_037952835.1. Taxonomy (NCBI): domain Eukaryota; kingdom Metazoa; phylum Chordata; class Amphibia; order Anura; family Ranidae; genus Lithobates; species Lithobates septentrionalis. Next base: position 36,367 of record JBBDGP010005265.1, read on the forward strand.
GTCAAGCCTTTACACAATGCAGAGTGAAAAACCCCCAATGGCGGGGTCCCGCCTCTACACAATGCAACTTGGAGAGCCTCGAACATGTGGGGGTCAAGCCTCTACACAATGCAGCTTGATGGATTCCAGATGTAATGGTCCAGCCTCTACACAATGCAGCTTGGAGGGCCCTGAACATGTGGGGTCCAGCCTCTACACAATGCACCTTGAAGAACCCCAGGACGTGATGGTCTGGCCTCTACGCGAAGCAGAGTGAAGAACCCCCAATGAGGGGGCCCCAACCTCAACACAATGCAGCTTGAAGGACCCCCAGACTTGATAGTCCAGACTCTACACAGTGTAGTCTGGAGGACCTCAAACACGGGATTCAGCCTCTACATAAAGTAGCTCAGAGGACCAAAAACGTTGAGGTCCAGCTTCTACACAGTGCAGTTTTGAGGAACCCAAACTCAGGGTTCAGGCTATACAATGCAGCTTGGAGGGCCCCAATACATGTGGGGGCCCAGCCTCTACACAATGCAGCTTGAAGGATCCCAGATGTGATGATCTGGCCTCTACACGATGCAGAGTCAAGAACCCCCAATGGCAGGGTCCAACCTCTACACAATACAGCTTGACCCCCTGAACATTGGGGAGCCCAACCTCTACACAATGTAGCATAAAGGACCCCAAACATGATGGTCTGGCCTCTACACAGCGAGGGCTTGGGGGACCACAAACACAGGGGTCCAGGCCCCCCCCCTCCACAGCATTCTGCGCCATTCGATATCCAACAATCAAACGAGTGGCGGGGTGGTTAAAAATAAAGTAACACAGAAGTAGAAAAACCTGTTGTGAGAATATATCATATAGAATTATATAGTGTGATATTATCAGCTGTATGCTATATACTGCACTGCCCTCCGTCACACCGTATACTCCGCCTAGAACGGCAGGGCAAATTCTTCCCACGCAGAACATTCTTGGATGAGTCGCAGTACATCAGAGAATTTTGGGGGCAGCGCGTCGTTCCCAGTGTACGTTTTATATGCAGGAAACATGCTTCTCTATGACAAAGACCATTTGTGGATGAAACGCGTCGAAGAGTCAAGTCTGCAGGAAAGAAGATGACTTTTTTTTTAAAAAATTTACCGCTCGCCGTCATGCACATGCTGTTGAGTAACGGATGGTGGCCAGAGGCCATTGTCCAATCACAGTCTTATGGCAACCCTCTGGTGTGAATCCTTGTTCATTTTAAAAATAAAGTTTCTCTTGTTGCAAAGAAAACACCCAGACTGGCGAATCCCAACTCCATCACAATGGAAGAGGAGGGAACCGCCCTTTCCTGTCATGAATGTGACCACTATCTGCAGATTTTTAGTTCAGCTCAGGCAGCTGCCTATTGCGCTCCACGTTCTATAGAGAACAAGCAGAAGAGCCGGACATGCTCTGATGACATCATCAATAACAAAACTATTATTGCAGGCAAGTTCACAAAAAAGGCCACACAGACTTTTACTGATGCATTTCAGCCCAGAATGGGCTTAGTCTTAGCAAAGCTTCATGGTCCTGAACAAGATCACAAAAGGTCCACCAAGAACCTCCTCAGCTAATGCATTTCATCCAGATATGGCTTAGTTTTGGCAAAGCTTTATTATTCCAGACAAGATCATAAAATGTCTGCCTAGAACCTCCTCAACTGATGCGTTTTGTCCAGAAAGGGCTTAGTCATAGCAAAGCTTTACTGTTCTGGACAAGATCACAAAAGGTCCACTCAGATACTCCTCAGCTTACATGTTTCGTCCAGAAAAGGGCTTAGCCATAGCAAAACGTTATTGTTCTAGACAGGATCACAAAAGGTCCACCCAGACCCTCCTCAACTGACACATTTCATCCAGAAAGGGCTTAGTCATAGCAAAGCTTTAATGTTCTGGACAAGATCACAAAAGGTCCAGCCAGATCCTCAACTTACATGTTTCGTCCAGAAAAGGGCTTGGCCAAACGTTATTGTTCTAGACAGGATCACAAAAGGTCCATCCAGACCCTCCTCAACTGACATGTTTCACCCAGAGAGGGCTTAGTCATATAGCAAAGCTTTACAGTTCTAGACAAGATCACAAAAGGTCCAACCCAGACCCTCCTCAGCTAACATGCTTTCATCAGGTCAGAGCCTAGTCATAGCAATGCCTTACTATTCTGGACAAGGTCACAAAAGGTCCACCCAGACCCTCCTCAAGTAACATGTTTCGTCCAGAAAGGGCTTAGCCATAGCAAAAACTATTGTTCTAGACAGGATCACAAAAGTTCCACCCAGACCCTCCTCAACTGACATGTTTCATCCAGATAGGGCTTAGTCATATAGCTAAGCTTTACTGTTCTGGACGAACATCACAAAAAGTCCACCAAGAACCTCCTCCTCCTCCTCAGTGAAGAGGGTTTGGGCAGACATTGTGTGTTCTTGTCTAGAACAAAGCTTTGCCATTGCTGATGTCATCATAGTGCAGCCGGCTCCTCCCTTTATTCCCTCTAGCGTTGGTTTATTGAACTTGGTGTGTTTTAACTTTTTTTTTTTTTTTAATTGGGCCTAGTTTGAGCGAAATTAGCGGCCGCCGTTGGAAAGAACAGACCCCCCCCAACTCTATCACAATCTGAATTATGTCTCCTCATCCAAGAATGAGCGTTCCTCAGAGTCCGGCCCTCGTAGTGCCAACCGTACACGGTGTGAAAGAGTGCAAACCCTTCAGAAGCAGGAAAAATCGGGCCCCTCGGAGCCGCTGTGACCCCGGAGAGCGTGACACAAGGAATATTGGAAAGGAGGGGGTTGTTAGGAACTTTCCGGAGTGCTACAACTTTGTCATATTAACCCCCTCCGGTCCTTATTATCTTTAAACTGTACAGAGGTGGAAATGGGGGAGGGGTGTACAAAATAACGCATTTCGCTGGAAGTAGGAGACTCTTCCAGAGGGTTCTTGGTCCAAAACAATGACAATTAAATAATTATTTTATAAGAGTCGGGAGACACATTACTGACACAGGAATGGATAGAAAAGTCTGTTTATCTGCCCCGCCTGGGGCAACTGGACATTACACCCCCCCACCCTCGATGGCGCTATTAAGGGCACAGTTAAGGCATCTGTGTTTCACTTATAGGTGGCAACCAGGGACTCCAGTGGTGAGATCTCCTGGTCCTCAGGTTCTGATCTCCTGCTGGCACAAGAGTCTCACTTCTTGTGCTGCATTCTCAAGCAAAAATTCAGACAAAAAAAAGGAGCAAATCTACAGCAACAGCTGCAGAGAAATCATCACTGGGGGGGCCCCTGAAAGCCAATTTGCTAGTAACCAGCCCAGACTGAGAAGATAAAGGGGTTCCCCTTCTAAAACCTACAAAAGTGCTTTTATCAGTTGCGTCTGAGGTACCGCCCAAAGAGTCTGTAGGGATTTTCCCTTAAACAGTTCCGTAGGGGCGGTCTCTTAGCTCCGTGGGGGTGCGGTCTCTCAGCTGCTTGGGGGTGGTCTTTCGGTGGATATAAAAGGGTGACTCAGTCACCTCGTCCATCCCGGCTGGACATCAGACAGACTCGGCATCGTGCAGTAATGTGTCCCCCTGTACCCCGATCCTCCGCAGAAAAAAAAAACAAAATAAACATTCAATAATAATAATTTAAAGTACAAACAGAAAAAATCGGCTCCAGCACGCTACACGGGAGCCCGCGCTGCTCACGTTTATTACCCAGAATGCCACCCAAAAAACAAATAAAGGGCATGGCCACAACGCACACAGGGTCCTGCCCTTACCAACCTCCATTCTATTCACCATCTAAAACTGGCGATCCAATCTACCCAATCACAAAAAAGAATAAAATAATTTATAGGACAAATAAGGGGGAGGGGGCTCTCCAGTTTAAGGATGTCAATGGCTTAATAATCCAAAAATGAATTAAAAACATGAAAATCACCAAATACAACCAATCATCACCCGGTACCCAACACCCTTCCCAAACAGCGTGTCTGTGCTCGCAGGCCATCTACTGCGCCCTACGGACCCTGCACAGTACATACAGGAACAGAGCAAGCCCAGCCCCCCCACCCCCAAAAATGGACATTGTGCAACATCTGGGGCGCCCCCGGGTGGTAGAAGTCTTTACTATGCGTGTTCATCTTCCAGGAAGGTGGTGGTGGGGCGCCTCTGGTGGCAGAGGCCTTTACTACACACATTCGTCACCTAAGAAGGTTGGGGGTGCCACCAAGTGGCAGAATCCTTTACTACACCCACTTATCGCCCAGAAAAGGTGGTGGGGCACCCCTGGTGGCAGAGGCTTTTGCTACACACGTCTATCGCCCATTAAGATGTTAGAATGCCACCAGGTGGCAGAGGCATTTACTACACCCATACACCCACTTATTACCCGGGAAGGTGGTGGGGCGCCCCCCAGGTGGCAGAGGCCTTTATTACCCCCTTATCACCCAGAAAGGTAGTTCGGGCGCCACCAAGTGGCAGAATCCTTTACTATAACCCACTTCACATCTTCATTGCCCAGAAAAGTAGTGGGGCACCACCAGGCGGCAGAGGCCTTCATAACACATCTTCATTGCCCAGGAAAGGAGGTGGGGGCGCCACCATGTGGCAGGAGGCCTCGTTTACACACCTTTTTTTTCCCCCAGGAAGGTTGGTTGGGCGCCACCAGGTGGCAGGAGGCCTCGTTTACACACCTTTTTTTTCCTCCAGGAAGGTTGGTTGGGCGCCACCAGGTGGCAGGAGGCCTTTAGGACACATCTTCATTGCCCAGAAAGGTGGCGGGGCGCCACCAGGTGGCAGAGGCCTTAATTGCACACCTTTTTCACCCAGGAAAGCAATGCCCCCCCCCCCACGGAATGGAGATGCGTCCAGGTAGAAGAGGAGTAGAGCATCCCCCCCCCCAAAATTTTTTCAATTTCTAACCTTTTTTTATTGCAGCAAAGCGATATCGGTTATAATGGAGTAATGACGGTAGGATTTGCGCATCGCGGGTTGCTAACAAGACACTCGTACAGTCAGAGAAGGCACAGCACCATAAAGCAAGGAACGAGTGTGTGTGGGGGGGTGCTAATTCTTCCATCTGATCCCCCACCATGAAGCAAGGAACAAATGTGGGGGGCACCCATTCCTCCCATCCCCCGCCCCCCCCCACGTTCCGCCATTGCAGCGTCACCCAAACAGCTCACAAAACAAATTATTGCTCTCTGTCTTATCTCTATGCAATTTAAATTCTTATTATATATTCCTTATTTTATATATATATATATATATTTTTATATATATATATATACCTGTGCATTTTCTCTCTATATACAGACAGTATATATTATATATATATATATCTCATTCAATAAAAAATAGCGATTATCAATATCTTATTCTAGCTCTAGAGAAGCCAATCTGGAAAGATACACCACATTGAATGATCCCTGAGGTTTCGGAACTGGACCCCCCTCCCCCCCCCTTTTTTTTTCTCTCCTCACCACCCCAATCCTGCCCCCCCCCCCTTTTTTTGTCAAGTCTCTTGGTTTCCCCGCCCCCGTCCCTTTTAGAGTCCAGCCAGGGTCGGTCGGACTTGCAGCAATCAGTCCATCCACGTTTTCGGGGATTGTGACGGGGGATGGGGTTTGGGGGGGTGGGGGCGCAGGAATGGCTGAGGAGAGAAGGTACATCAAATATTTTCTTTTTTTTAGGGGACGATGAGGATGTCTGTGGTGGGTTAGCACAAGTGCTGTGGATTAAACTAGAAATCTTCCTCTCGGGAGACCCCTCATCTGCGGAGGGGGTAGAGGGGGGGGCGTTTACCGTCACCAAAGTGCTACGAAGGGTCCAGTACCAAAGGCCCCTCAGGGCTGCCCCCTTCTGAGTGCGGTTGAGGGAGGCCCCAGTAGCGCAGCATGGAGAGGCGGAGGTCATCCATCTTGCCGTTGGTAAGGTCGAGGCCGGGGGCCGGGATGATGCGCGGAGCCGGGGGGTCTTCTTTGCGTCGCCGGCGGGTGCGCACCTCCAGGCAGTTCTGCCCTTTCATGTGGCGCTGGAGGTGGTCCTCCTTGGCGAAGGCCTTGTGGCAGAGCGTGCACTCGTAGGGGCGGTCTCCGGTGTGAAGGTGCATGTGATTCTTCAGGTCGTAGCTGTGCAGGAAGCGGGCGCTGCAGTGCTCGCAGCAGTAAGGGCGTTCGCCCGTGTGTTTACGCATGTGGATCTTCAGCTTGTCATTCCTGGCGGGGAGAGAGAGAAAAAGACATGGCGGCCGTTAGGTGGGGGAAAACACTGAACAAGAAGCAAAACATGATCATAACAACTCCTGAAAGGTGAGCGGAGAGAGATCGGTGGGAGCAATCTCCTGGAGGGGGAGGACAGGTGCAGGGTGTGTCCTAATGAATTACTTCCTGTGTCTTACCAGTTTTCATGTCCTAAATCAGGTGTAATGTATTCAAATTCGCAGTGGTCCAATCAGTAAAATTTTCTTCCAGCCGAGGTCCGATTCACTTCACAGTCCCCTCCTTTTAAATCACAATCCCATTTTTACATCAGATCCTCTGCCCCCCCTGCATATCAGTGTTTTCTCTTCACAGTAGTGTCTTCGGCCCCCCTTCATGTCACCCCCCCCTGCTTTTCCTACAGTGGTGTCCTCTGCCCCCCCAAGGGTTTCCTCTGCCCCCCTTCACATCAAAGCCCCCACAGCAGTGTCCTCTGCCCCCACTTCACATCCCTCCCACCCCCCCAAGGTGTTCTCCGCCCCCACTTCACAAGACCCCCCCCAGGGTGTTCACTGCCCCCCCTCCCCTAGGGTGTTCTCTGCCCCCCTTTACACATCACAGCTCCAACATTAGTGTCCTCTGCTCCCCCTCACATCACTGCCCTCTCTTCACATAACCCCCCTCCCCCAGGGTGTATTCTGTCCCCCTTCACATCACAGCCCCCACATCAGTGTCCTCTGCCCCCTCTCCATATCAACCCCCACCCCAGGGTGTTCTCCCCCCCTTCATATCACAGCCCCAAGATCAGTGTCTTCTGCCCCCTCTCCCCCAGGGTGTCCTCTGCCCCTCTTCACTTCAAACTCCCCCCCCAGGGTGTCCTCTGCCCCCCTTCACATCACAGCCCCCACATCAGTGTCCTCTGCCCCCCTCCTCCCCCATGGTGTCCTCTGCCCCCTCTTTACATCAACCTCCCCCCAGGGTGTCCTCTTCCCCCCTTCACATCACAGCCCCCACATCAGTGTCCTCTGCCCCCCCTCTCCCCCAGGTTGTCCTCTGCCCCCTCTTCAAATCAACCCCCCCAAGGTGTCCTCTGCCCCCCCTCTCCCCCAGGGTGTCCTCTGCCCCCTCTTCACATGACCCACCAACCCCTAGGGTGTCCTCCCCCCCCTCTCCTCTCACATCAGTGTCCTCTGCCCCCCCTCTCCCCCAGGGTGTCCTCTGCCCACCTCTCCCCCAGGGTGTCCTCTGCCCACCTCTTCACATGACCCACCAACCCCTAGGGTGTCCTCTGCCTCCCTCTCCCCCAGGGTGTCCTCTGCCCCCTCTTTACATCAACCTCCCCCCAGGGTGTCCTCTCCCCCCTTCACATCACAGCCCCCACATCAGTGTCCTCTGCCCCCCCTCTCCCCCAGGGTGTCCTCTCCCCCCCCCCCTTTTCCCCAGGGTGTCCTCTGCACCCTCTTCAAATCAACCCCCCAGGGTGTCTTCTGCCCCCTCTCCGCCAGGGTGTCCGCTGCCCTCTCTTCACATGACCCACCAACCCCCAGAGTGTTCTCTGCCCCCCCTCTCCCCAACAGGGTGTCTTATGTTCCCACTTCACATGACCCACCAACCCCCAGGGTGTTCTCTGCCCCCCTTCACATCATAGCCCCACATCAGTGTCCTCTGCTCCCCCTCACATCTCAGCCCCAGCGGTGTGGGATCCACTGCACTGCCCCCCCCCCTTCAAATTACTGCCATCACAGATGTGTCCTCTACTCCACTGACTCCCCCCCCTTTTCACTGCTATATCCTCTGCCCCTTTACTCACACGGGCACACAGAGGAGAGCGGGAGGCTGTACAGTTCTGAGAGGCAAGCAGGAGCCGGCTTCTCCCCCCCCCCCAAGCCTCAGCCGCTGTCACTGTAGAAAGAGCAAGGAGCGGGGGGGGGCCTGAAGAGTTCTGAGCGGGAGGAAGCAGCCAGAGCTATTGTTTCTTATTCACAAGATGACCGGTTGCTAGGACCGCCTGTGTGCCCTAGCAACCAATCACCTTGCTGGTTAACTCCTGCAGCTCCCACCCAACGCCTGCCGCTCAGAACTGAACAGCGTACAATGACAGAGGCCAAGACTTGGGGGGGGCGGTGTTGATCCGGATAGGACCGTGACTTGGTCCGGACTGCGGTTCACCATTTAGTGATGCCTTGAAGTCTGTAAACTTCCTTTGTGAAGACCCCACACATTGAGGTCTTTGAATTTTGTGGACCCGTAGGCCCTATGCCCTGTGAGTAACCACTGTCGTGTCACACCTTTCACAGAGCCCGCCTTCTGAAGGTACAGAGGTGCTGAGAGGAGGAGTTTCAGGAGGTGGAGTCAGTACAGGAATCAGCAGGGTACCATGGGATATGTAGTCCTTAAAAAAAATGGAGGAGCTGCAAAGCATGCTGGAAATTTAGGAAGTTGTGGAGACAGCCGGCATGAAAGGAGATTTTTCAGGTATTCTTATACTGGATTGTCAGTAATAAATATATTGTTTGTATTGTTGTGACAATGCTGATCTTATATAATGAAAGTGTATACTGGGACCAGAGATCTCCTATAGGCGCCCGGGGTCCCTTGGGGCTTTAGCCCCTCCCACCAGCCCAGTTCTGCCTAAACTGCTTTGGTTGCTCGTTGCTAATAAAGCTGTGTTCCTGGATGACAGAGATTGTACTCACCGGAAAATCTTTTCTCTGAGTTTACCGAGGAAGACATACACCATACAACTCATCAGATACAATCTTTTCTTGGGACTGATGGCTACAGCTGAGGGGAAGTGAGGTGTGTGTGGGGGGGATGGTGGGATTGGGGGGGGGGGTGCTTCTCCACACTCTCCATAACCTGGGCTGCTTCATTATTCTTCTTCTTCAATAGACTCAGAGAAATGGATATTATGGCGAGTTCAAAAACAAGAGCGGAGAGAAAAAGAGGAGAGAGAGACGGGAGATGAGGAGGCGGGAGAGAAGAAGAAAGGAGGAGAGTGAAGGGCAAGACAAAAAAAAAAAAAAAAAAAAAAAAAAAAAAAAAAAGGAGGAAAGAAGGAGAAAAGGGAAAGCGAAGGAGGAGAAAAAGGAAATAGGAAGGGGAGGGCAAAGAAGGAGAATAAAAGGGGGGCAAAGAAGGAAAATAAGGAAGGCGAAGGAGAAAAAAGGAGGGCAAACAAGGAGAATAAGGAAGGCGAAACAGAAAAAGGAGGGCAAAGAAGTGAAGTAGAAAAAGGGAGGGCAAAGAAGTGAAGTAGAAAAAGGGAGGGCAAAGAAAGAGCATAAAGGGGGGCAAAGAAGGAGAATAAAGGGGGGCAAAGAAGGAGAAAAAAGGGGGGCAAAGAAGGAGAAAAAAGGGGGGCAAAGAAGGAGAAAAAAGGGGGGCAAAGAAGGAGAAAAAAGGGGGGCAAAGAAGGAGAAAAAAGGGGGGCAAAGAAGGAGAAAAAAGGTGGGCAAAGAAGGAGAAAAAAGGTGGGCAAAGAAGGAGAAAAAAGGTGGGCAAAGAAGGAGAAAAAAGGGGGGCAAAGAAGGAGAAAAAAAAGTGCAAAAAACAAGAATAAAGAAGGAGAAAAAGGAGAGCGAAGAAGGAGAAAAAAAGGAGGGTGAAGGTGAAACAGGAGGAGAAAGTGAGGTAAAAGGTAAGCAGTTGAGCAGGGAAGGTCTTACAACCGCGCCAACCTGTAGAGTCTGAAAATCAGTAATTGCCCCTCTGTGTCACACATCAGTAGGTGATACTTAGCAGTTCGAGCGGCTGAGAAACTTGTGAGTTTTTCGACACTTTAAAACCATTAGACCCCCCATATCACTGCTCCATCCACACTGGCATATAATGTGGGTGGAGTTGTGCTGTCAGGATAACAAAGGCGGCAGAGGGACTAGATAGACTGGACCAAACCATACTCCTAATGATCTGTGCCACCACTGAGATCACTGGGCACTGAGGGGGGCCATGTCTGTGCCACCACTGAGATCACTGGGCACTGAGGGGGGTCATGTCTGTGCCACCTCTTAGATCACTGTCTGATGTGTGTGCCCGCCCCCTGGTATACCTATAACTGACACACGAAGCAGAGGGAGGAGCGTTACGATTGGCCCCCGTAGGAGCAGACATACATACAGGGTGGTTGTGTGGCGCTCACCTTGTGAATCTCACTTGGCAGACCTGGCACACGAAGGGTTTCTCTCCGGTGTGGGTGCGCATGTGGCGGGGTAGTTTTCCAGCTCCGTGGATGATCTTGTGGCAGACGGGACATTCCTGCGGCATCTGCGATCGCCGTTTCCTTACGAGCTTGTCGGTGCCGTCCAGGGAAGAGGCGGTCAGTTCCGGGTGCTCGGGGTCCAGGGGCCCCAGGAAGGTCATGTCGGTGGGCTCTTCGTCGGACAAGATTTCGTCGGGTGGAGAAGGGGGGACGAACATGTGCTGGCTCCCCAGCCCGTTGTTGGGGGTGAAGCGCTCGTAGTTGAGGCTGCCGTCGCTTGGCGGTAGTTCTGCCGGCGACGGGGCGTCGGCGGGGCTCTCCGCCCTTTCCGCGGAGTCGTCGTCCACGATGTACGGGGCTCGGCTCGGGTTCACCTGCAGGAACTTCCTCCGAACTCTTCGTGGGATAAGTTTCTGTGGCACCGCCATGGGGAGGAGTAAAGAGCTTTCGGCCTCCGGAGGGGGCGTGGCATCTTCTCCGTTCTCTTGCAGGCCGTAACACTCTAGGTATTGCCGCGCCCGTAAGAAGCCCTCCAGGTCTTCGGCGTCTCCGCCCATTTCTTCCCGGCCTCCGTTACACCGCAGGATCTCCACGCAGGCCTCCACCACGCACGGGATCTCCAGGAGGCGCGCGGCGCGCAGCACGTCCCGCATGTTCGCATTGCTGATGGTGAGCGTGGCGGTGTAGGCGAAGTCCAGGAGCGCCCCCAGAGCGTTGGGCTTCAGGAAGTCCAGCTGGCAGACATTGCGGGACGACTTGGCAGGCGGCGCCCCGGTGAAGAGTTTGCGGAAGTATTGGCTGCAGGCGGCCAGCACGGCGCGGTGGGTGCGGTACTCCAACCCTTGCGTCTTGATGGTGATGTCACAAAGGACGCCGCGGTGACGCTGCTCGTTCAGACAGCTCAGAAGATCGCTGCTGTGTTCTGGGAACGGGATCCCGATCAACTCGTCTTCTGAGGTCGCCATCACCACCTGGAGGAACCAATTATACAGTGTTAGTATATTATACAGGAGTGACATCACCGCTCTCCAGATATATTATACAGAGTGACATCACCGCTCTCCAGATATATTATACAGAGTGACATCACCACTATCCAGATATATTATACAGGAGTGACATCACCGCTCCCCAGATATATTATACAAAGTGACATCACCGCTCTCCAGATATATTATACAAAGTGACATCACCGCTCTCCAGATATATTATACAAAGTGACATCACCGCTCTCCAGATATATTATACAAAGTGACATCACCGCTCTCCAGATATATTATACAAAGTGACATCACCGCTCTCCAGATATATTATACAAAGTGACATCACCGCTCTCCAGATATATTATACAGGAGTGACATCACCGCTCTCCAGATATATTATACAGGAGTGACATCACCGCTCTCCAGATATATTATACAAAGTGACATCACCGCTCTCCAGATATATTATACAGGAGTGACATCACCGCTCTCCAGATATATTATACAGAGTGACATCACCGCTCTCCAGATATATTATACAGAGTGACATCACCGCTCTCCAGATATATTATACAGGAGTGACATCACCGCTCTCCAGATATATTATACAGAGTGACATTACCGCTCTCCAGATATATTATACAGGAGTGACATCACAGCTCTCCAGATATATTATACAAAGTGACATCACCGCTCTCCAGATATAAGATATATTATAGAGGAGTGACATCACCACTCTCCAGTTATATGAGATATAACATACAGAGTGACATCACCACTATCCAGATATATTATACAGGAGTGACATCACCGCTCCCCAGATATATTATACAAAGTGACATCACCGCTCTCCAGATATATTATACAAAGTGACATCACCGCTCTCCAGATATATTATACAAAGTGACATCACCGCTCTCCAGATATATTATACAAAGTGACATCACCGCTCTCCAGATATATTATACAAAGTGACATCACCGCTCTCCAGATATATTATACAGGAGTGACATCACCGCTCTCCAGATATATTATACAGAGTGACATCACCGCTCTCCAGATATATTATACAGGAGTGACATTACCGCTCTCCAGATATATTATACAGGAGTGACATCACCGCTCTCCAGATATATTATACAGAGTGACATTACCGCTCTCCAGATATATTATACAGGAGTGACATCACCGCTCTCCAGATATATTATACAGAGTGACATTACCGCTCTCCAGATATATTATACAGGAGTGACATCACCGCTCTCCAGATATATTATACAAAGTGACATCACAGCTCTCCAGATATATTATACAGGAGTGACATCACAGCTCTCCAGATATATTATACAAAGTGACATTACCGCTCTCCAGATATATTATACAGGAGTGACATCACCGCTCTCCAGATATATTATACAAAGTGACATTACCGCTCTCCAGATATATTATACAGGAGTGACATCACCGCTCTCCAGATATATTATACAAAGTGACATTACCGCTCTCCAGATATATTATACAGGAGTGACATCACCGCTCTCCAGATATATTATACAGAGTGACATTACCGCTCTCCAGATATATTATACAGGAGTGACATCACCGCTCTCCAGATATATTATACAAAGTGACATTACCGCTCTCCAGATATATTATACAGGAGTGACATCACCGCTCTCCAGATATATTATACAAAGTGACATTACCGCTCTCCAGATATATTATACAGGAGTGACATCACCGCTCTCCAGATATATTATACAAAGTGACATCACAGCTCTCCAGATATATTATACAGGAGTGACATCACAGCTCTCCAGATATATTATACAAAGTGACATTACCGCTCTCCAGATATATTATACAGGAGTGACATCACCGCTCTCCAGATATATTATACAAAGTGACATTACCGCTCTCCAGATATATTATACAGGAGTGACATCACCGCTCTCCAGATATATTATACAGAGTGACATTACCGCTCTCCAGATATATTATACAGGAGTGACATCACCGCTCTCCAGATATATTATACAAAGTGACATTACCGCTCTCCAGATATATTATACAGGAGTGACATCACCGCTCTCCAGATATATTATACAAAGTGACATTACCGCTCTCCAGATATATTATACAGGAGTGACATCACCACTCTCCAGATATATTATACAAAGTGACATCACCGCTCTCCAGATATATTATACAGGAGTGACATCACCGCTCTCCAGATATATTATACAAAGTGACATCACCGCTCTCCAGATATATTATACAGGAGTGACATCACAGCTCTCCAGATATATTATACAAAGTGACATCACCGCTCTCCAGATATAAGATATATTATAGAGGAGTGACATCACCACTCTCCAGTTATATGAGATATAACATACAGAGTGACATCACCGCTCTCCAGATGTATTATACAGGGGGGGGAGGGGAGGGTGGTGAAGAGTTGGAGACGGAAGATCAGATTTGTCAGAAGATAAAAGTTGTGAGAAGTTTTGCCGCCTTTGTAGCTGATGATCTCCTCACTGCACCGATATATATGTGTGCCGGAGGGGGGAGGGGGGGGGGGAGAGAAGGGGGAGGGGATGTTCTGCAGATCTCTAGAACACTCAGCGGGGGAATAATCTGCAGAACTGATCACATATATTGGTTGTGGAGAAATACACCCAGAATATCCGGATTATATATATAATGGGTCTGTCTCTGGGTGTATAGGAGGATTCAGGTGTAGGGGTGTATAGGGGGTGTTGGGGGTGTATAGGGGTGTTGTGTGTCAGGTGTTGAGGTGTATAGGAGGTGTTGTGTGTCAGGTGTTGGGGGTGTATAGGGGTGTTGTGTGTCAGGTGTTGGGGTGTATAGGGGGGTGTTGTGTGTCAGGTGTTGGGGTGTATAGGAGGTGTTGTGTGTCAGGTGTTGGGGTGTATAGGGGGTGTTGTGTGTCAGGTGTTGGGGTGTATAGGGGTGTTGTGTGTTGGAGTGTATAGGAGGTGTTGTGTGTCAGGTGTTGGGGTGTATAGGGGGTGTTGTGTGTCAGGTGTTGGGGTGTATAGGGGTGTTGTGTGTTGGAGTGTATAGGAGGTGTTGTGTGTCAGGTGTTGGGGTGTATAGGGGGTGTTGTGTGTCAGGTGTTGGGGTGTATAGGGGGTGTTGTGTGTCAGGTGTTGGGGTGTATAGGAGGTGTTGTGTGTCAGGTGTTGGGGTGTATAGGGGGTGTTGTGTGTCAGGTGTTGGGGTGTATAGGGGGGTGTTGTGTGTCAGGTGTTGGGGTGTATAGGAGGTGTTGTGTGTCAGGTGTTGGGGTGTATAGGGGGTGTTGGGGTGTATAGGGGTGTTGTGTGTTGGAGTGTATAGGAGGTGTTGTGTGTCAGGTGTTGGGGTGTATAGGGGTGTTGTGTGTTGGAGTGTATAGGAGGTGTTGTGTGTCAGGTGTTGGGGTGTATAGGGGGTGTTGTGTGTCAGGTGTTGGGGTGTATAGGGGGTGTTGTGTGTCAGGTGTTGGGGTGTATAGGGGGTGTTGTGTGTCAGGTGTTGGGGTGTATAGGAGGTGTTGTGTGTCAGGTGTTGGGGTGTATAGGAGGTGTTGTGTGTCAGGTGTTGGGGTGTATAGGAGGTGTTGATGTCACACAACTTGGCGGATGGAGGATCAGGTATTGGGGTGTATAGGTGTTTGGGTGTAATGGGGATGTTGTGTGTCAGGTGTTGGGGGTGTACACGGGGTGTTGGGGGGTGTACAGGGGGTATATAGGGGGTGTTGGGCGGTATATAGGGGGTGTTGGGCGGTATATAGGGGGTGTTGGGTGTATAGGTGGTATTGGGGTGTATAGGGGGTGTTGTGTGTCAGGTGATGGGGTGTATAGGGGGTGTTGGGGTGTACAGGGGGTGTCAATGTCACAAAGCCGGGCGGACGATCAGGTATTGGGGTGTACAGGGGGTGTTGGGGGTATATAGGAGGTGTTGTGTGTCAGGTGTTGGGGTGTATAGGGGGTGTCAATGTCACAAAGCCGGGCGGACGATCAGGTATTGGGGTGTACAGGGGGTGTTGGGGGTATATAGGAGGTGTTGTGTGTCAGGTGTTGGGGTGTATAGGGGGTGTTGGGTTGTACAGGGGGTGTCGATGTCACAAAGCCGGGCGGACAGAGGATCAGGTATTGGGGTGTACAGGGGGTGTTGGGGGTATATAGGGGGTGTTGTGGTGTGTACAGGGGGTGTTGGGGTGTACAGGGGGTGTCGATGTCACACAGCCGGGCGGACAATCAGGTATTGGGGTGTACAGGGGGTGTTGGGGGTATATAGGGGGTGTTGTGTGTCAGGTGTTGGGGTGTGTACAGGGGGTGTTGGGGTATATAGGGGGTGTTGGGGTGTACAGGGGGTGTCGATGTCACACAGCCGGGCAGACGGAGGATCAGGTATCTTCGGAGGGGAAGACTTCTCCCGCCTCGTTACCTGGCAGGAGCCGTCAGCAGGTGTCTTGTTCCAATTAACAGAGCCCCTCCCGAGCTAGCAATGAGGGGCCCCACCCTGCTGAGGAATTGAGGGCCCCTCCTTGTCACAGAGCAGAGGGGGACAGGACGGACCTGTTGTACCAGGCACGGCGTGACACGCCACAAAGGGAACACTGATGAATGAAGCGTCAGCTCTGTGGATCACAGCCTGGCTGGAGGGGGGGGATGGTCCTGATCACACCGGTCACAGCCGTGTTAGTGGCAACCTTTACCGACTGCCGCCCACTGGTGGCACACTGCCTGGCATCCATTGCCTCCCATGTACCTGACACGTCCATTACTCTGGACACCCCCCTCCCCCCCCGGGGGTAGAGAGGACCTGTCTTTGTCTTAGGAGCAAATATTTCCTCCATAAATAAGATAGAAAGCCGGGGAAGGGAGCAGGAAAGGTCGCCCCCCGGAGGGGACACATGGAGGTGACATTGTAATAGAAGACCAGAGCGAGGAGTGGAAAGTCACAGCAGATAAGACGTTTCCTCCTCGTGTGCCGGGTGGGGGGGGGGGGCACAGGCAGGAACCGCTCAACGGGTGTGAGGGGTTAATGTGCCGCCTTTACACCCCTCAGTTCCCACCATATCATATAATGGAGAAATATATTCATATCCTTGATCCTCGTATACACGGCATGAGATACAGGAAGAAATAGGATATTACACGACCTTCATAAGCCGGAAACTTCTATCGATAGAAATAAAATAAATCGCAGTTTCGGGCAATGACCACACCTGAGGATGCATCTCCTCCATCCCTGTCCCTCATATTGGCTCCATTGAAGTATGCCATGAGCAGGTACAGGTCAGGACAGGACAGACAGGGATCGCTTTGAGGCAGGTGGCCAGAGAGGGATCGCTTTGAGGCAGGTGGCCAGAGAGGGATCGCTTTGAGGCAGGTGGCCAGAGAGGGATCGCTTTGAGGCAGGTGGCCAGAGAGGGATCGCTTTGAGGCAGGTGGCCAGAGAGGGATCGCTTTGAGGCAGGTGGCCAGAGAGGGATCGCTTTGAGGCAGGTGGCCAGAGAGGGATCGCTTTGAGGCAGGTGGCCAGAGAGGGATCGCTTTGAGGCAGGTGGCCAGAGAGGGATCGCTTTGAGGCAGGTGGCCAGAGAGGGATCGCTTTGAGGCAGGTGGCCAGAGAGGGATCGCTTTGAGGCAGGTGGCCAGAGAGGGATCGCTTTGAGGCGGGTGGCCAGAGAGGGATCGCTTTGAGGCGGGTGGCCAGAGAGGGATCGCTTTGAGGCGGGTGGCCAGAGAGGGATCGCTTTGAGGCGGGTGGCCAGAGAGGGATCGCTTTGAGGCGGGTGGCCAGAGAGGGATCGCTTTGAGGCGGGTGGCCAGAGAGGGATCGCTTTGAGGCGGGTGGCCAGAGAGGGATCGCTTTGAGGCGGGTGGCCAGAGAGGGATCGCTTTGAGGCGGGTGGCCAGAGAGGGATCGCTTTGAGGCGGGTGGCCAGAGAGGGATCGCTTTGAGGCGGGTGGCCAGAGAGGGATCGCTTTGAGGCGGGTGGCCAGAGAGGGATCGCTTTGAGGCGGGTGGCCAGAGAGGGATCGCTTTGAGGCGGGTGGCCAGAGAGGGATCGCTTTGAGGCGGGTGGCCAGAGAGGGATCGCTTTGAGGCGGGTGGCCAGAGAGGGATCGCTTTGAGGCGGGTGGCCAGAGAGGGATCGCTTTGAGGCGGGTGGCCAGAGAGGGATCGCTTTGAGGCGGGTGGCCAGAGAGGGATCGCTTTGAGGCGGGTGGCCAGAGAGGGATCGCTTTGAGGCGGGTGGCCAGAGAGGGATCGCTTTGAGGCGGGTGGCCAGAGAGGGATCGCTTTGAGGCGGGTGGCCAGAGAGGGATCGCTTTGAGGCGGGTGGCCAGAGAGGGATCGCTTTGAGGCAGGTGGCCAGAGAGGGATCGCTTTGAGGCAGGTGGCCAGAGAGGGATCGCTTTGAGGCAGGTGGCCAGAGAGGGATCGCTTTGAGGCAGGTGGCCAGAGAGGGATCGCTTTGAGGCGGGTGGCCAGAGAGGGATCGCTTTGAGGCGGGTGGCCAGAGAGGGATCGCTTTGAGGCGGGTGGCCAGAGAGGGATCGCTTTGAGGCGGGTGGCCAGAGAGGGATCGCTTTGAGGCGGGTGGCCAGAGAGGGATCGCTTTGAGGCGGGTGGCCAGAGAGGGATCGCTTTGAGGCGGGTGGCCAGAGAGGGATCGCTTTGAGGCGGGTGGCCAGAGAGGGATCGCTTTGAGGCGGGTGGCCAGAGAGGGATCGCTTTGAGGCGGGTGGCCAGAGAGGGATCGCTTTGAGGCGGGTGGCCAGAGAGGGATCGCTTTGAGGCGGGTGGCCAGAGAGGGATCGCTTTGAGGCGGGTGGCCAGAGAGGGATCGCTTTGAGGCGGGTGGCCAGAGAGGGATCGCTTTGAGGCGGGTGGCCAGAGAGGGATCGCTTTGAGGCGGGTGGCCAGAGAGGGATCGCTTTGAGGCGGGTGGCCAGAGAGGGATCGCTTTGAGGCGGGTGGCCAGAGAGGGATCGCTTTGAGGCGGGTGGCCAGAGAGGGATCGCTTTGAGGCGGGTGGCCAGAGAGGGATCGCTTTGAGGCGGGTGGCCAGAGAGGGATCGCTTTGAGGCGGGTGGCCAGAGAGGGATCGCTTTGAGGCGGGTGGCCAGAGAGGGATCGCTTTGAGGCGGGTGGCCAGAGAGGGATCGCTTTGAGGCGGGTGGCCAGAGAGGGATCGCTTTGAGGCGGGTGGCCAGAGAGGGATCGCTTTGAGGCGGGTGGCCAGAGAGGGATCGCTTTGAGGCGGGTGGCCAGAGAGGGATCGCTTTGAGGCGGGTGGCCAGAGAGGGATCGCTTTGAGGCGGGTGGCCAGAGAGGGATCGCTTTGAGGCGGGTGGCCAGAGAGGGATCGCTTTGAGGCGGGTGGCCAGAGAGGGATCGCTTTGAGGCGGGTGGCCAGAGAGGGATCGCTTTGAGGCGGGTGGCCAGAGAGGGATCGCTTTGAGGCGGGTGGCCAGAGAGGGATCGCTTTGAGGCGGGTGGCCAGAGAGGGATCGCTTTGAGGCGGGTGGCCAGAGAGGGATCGCTTTGAGGCGGGTGGCCAGAGAGGGATCGCTTTGAGGCGGGTGGACAGAGAGGGATCGCTTTGAGGCGGGTGGACAGAGAGGGATCGCTTTGAGGCGGGTGGCCAGAGAGGGATCGCTTTGAGGCGGGTGGCCAGAGAGGGATCGCTTTGAGCCGGGTGGCCAGAGAGGGATCGCTTTGAGGCGGGTGGCCAGAGAGGGATCGTTTTGAGGCGGGTGGCCAGAGAGGGATCGCTTTGAGGCGGGTGGCCAGAGAGGGATCGCTTTGAGGCGGGTGGCCAGAGAGGGATCGCTTTGAGGCGGGTGGCCAGAGAGGGATCGCTTTGAGGCGGGTGGCCAGAGAGGGATCGCTTTGAGGCGGGTGGCCAGAGAGGGATCGCTTTGAGGCGGGTGGCCAGAGAGGGATCGCTTTGAGGCGGGTGGACAGAGAGGGATCGCTTTGAGGCGGGTGGACAGAGAGGGATCGCTTTGAGGCGGGTGGCCAGAGAGGGATCGCTTTGAGGCGGGTGGCCAGAGAGGGATCGCTTTGAGCCGGGTGGCCAGAGAGGGATCGCTTTGAGGCGGGTGGCCAGAGAGGGATCGTTTTGAGGCGGGTGGCCAGAGAGGGATCGCTTTGAGGCGGGTGGCCAGAGAGGGATCGCTTTGAGGCGGGTGGACAGAGAGGGATCGCTTTCTTGTAGTCGGTGACATTGTTCCTGAAATGTTCGTTTTTCTTTGA
Organism: Lithobates septentrionalis; assembly: GCA_037952835.1. Classification (NCBI taxonomy): domain Eukaryota; kingdom Metazoa; phylum Chordata; class Amphibia; order Anura; family Ranidae; genus Lithobates; species Lithobates septentrionalis. The sequence goes on from JBBDGP010005265.1 coordinate 56,032, forward strand.
CAGCAGATACACTAACCGAGGTGTAATAATCGTATTACTATTCAGTTTCTATCTGATGCTCTAGTGTTTCTAAATCTAGCAATATTACTACCAGATGTTCCCAATAGATCCGGTGATTTACAATGCGGTTGTAACTTGTCGCGGGATGTGATAATGGGGGAAAATACAACCGTGTGTCACCTTCTCTCTGTCCGTTACCATAAAATATGGTCACTCTTTTCTAATCAGAAGGAAGTTGCATTTAAAATAATGGTAAACTGAACAAATTACAATCAGATTGTACAATCGTCTTTGGATTTAACAATAACTACGTGATTGGATATTAATCAAAGTGATTCCTCTCTGGCCAATCAAATCACTTTATTTGGATATAGGATCTTGTAGCGAGGCCTTCACAACACATTCGTAAGCCAAAAGGAGATCATACAGAGAGAGGAGCAAAGACTGTGTGCCGTCTGAGGACCCGGTATTATCATCACAATCACATTATTATATTATAAATCACACATAAGATGCTGAGAAACCAAAATATACAGATCCCAACACACCACAAAAATATAAAAGAACCCAAGAGCAAACTCAGAACCCCCTTAAACCACATCATAGACCACTACAAGACCAAAAAGTAAAAGGGACCATGTTTTAGGGACTCCAGAGACCACCTGAATGATGAGACCACCACCACCTCCCAAGTCACAAGACCACTTCAGTCAGGAACTGAGACCACCAAATCCCAAGTCACAAGACCACCCCTTCCAGAGTCACAAGACCACTTCATACAGAAATGGACACCACCTCCTCCCAAAGTCCAAGGCTACTTCATACAGGAACTGAGACCACAACCTTCAGAGCCATTTCATACAGGAACTGAGACCACCACCTTCAGAGCCATTTCATACAGGAACTGAGACCACCACCTTCAGAGCCATTTCATACAGGAACTGAGACCACCACCTCTCAAGTCACAGGACCAATTCATACAGGAATGGAGACCATCAACTCCCAAGTCACAAGACCAATTCATACAGCAACGGAGACGACCACCTTCCAAGTAACAAGACCACCTCTTCCAGAGCCACAAGACCGCTTCATACAGAAATGGACACCACCACCTCCCAAAGTCAAAGACTACTTCATACAGGAACTGAGACCACCACCTACAGAGCCATTTCATACAGGAACTGAAACCACCACCTACAGAGCCATTTCATACAGGAACTGAGACCACCACCTACAGAGCCATTTCATATAGGAACTGAGACCACCACCTTCAGAGCCATTTCATACAGGAACTGAGACCACCACCTACAGAGCCATTTCATATAGGAACTGAGACCACCACCTTCAGAGCCATTTCATACAGGAACTGAGACCACCACCTACAGAGCCATTTCATATAGGAACTGAGACCACCACCTTCAGAGCCATTTCATACAGGAACTGAGACCACCACCTACAGAGCCATTTCATACAGGAACTGAGACCACCACCTACAGAGCCATTTCATACAGGAACTGGGACCACCACCTCTCAAGTCACAAGACCAATTCATACAGGAACGGAGACGACCACCTTCCAAGACCACCTCTTCCAGAGTCACAAGACCGCTTTATACAGGAATGGACACCGCCTCATCTTGAGTCACAGAAGTCACCATCTCCAGAATCCCAAGACCAATTCATACAGGAACTTAGTCCACCACCTCTCAAGTCACAAGACCACCAGCTTCAAAATCACAAGACGTTTTTATATAGCAAAGGACACCCCCTCTTCCCTAGTGGCAAGACCACTTCATTCAGGAACTTAGACGAACACCTCCAGAGTCACTTTATACAGGACTGAAACTACCACTTTTAAAAGCACAAGGCCACTTCATACAGGAATTGACCTCACAAGTCCCAAGAGCACTTTATACAAGAATGGACACCACCTCCAGAGTCATTTTATACAGGAACTAAAACTACCACTTTGAGGCACAAGGCTATTTCATACAGGAATTGAGACCACCACCCGAATCACAAGACCACTTCATAACAGGAATGGAGACCAGCCCATTCTAAGTCACAAGCAAGATCATTTCATACAGGAACTGAGACCACCACCTCCCGAGTCCCAAAACCACATCAAACAGAAATTGAGACCACCATCTCTAGAATCACAAGACAACTTCATACAGGCGCTAAAACCACCACTTCCAAAATCACAAGAGCACTACATACAGGAATGGAGACCACCCCCTTCTAAGTCACAAGATTACTTCATACAGGAACTGAGACCACCACCTCCCGAGTCACAAAACCACATCAAACAGGAATTGAGACCACTATGTGCTATGTCACAAGACAACTTTGTACAAATACCAAAACCACATCTTCTTGAGTTGCAAGACCACCCGAGACAGTTTTGTCAAATTATCAACACAGCCCCCCTATAAAGATATCAAGACCACCACCTACAGAATCCCAAATCCACTTTATACAGATGCGAAGACCACCACTTCCACAGTTGTGAGACCATCACTTCCAGAACACCACCATGTTATACAGACACAGAGACCAAGTCTTCCAAATTAGGAGACCCTGTCATACAGACCCAGGTGGCCCTTACTTTCGTTTAAAAGACCCCCTGCACATAACTCCGAGGCCACCAACTGCTAAGCTATAAGAAGCTATGGTTACATAATCGGCTAACAAAAATGTGAGACCCCCCCCCCCCCCCAAGATCTCCAAGACCTCCAGAAATCTGGGACTGTTCAGACCACCATTTTCTCTCAAGGCAGAAGGCAACACGACACTATAAATGAATAGCGAAGCATCATACAAAAGGAAACGAAACCAACAGCACAGCAGATACAACGCACAGATCCCACCGCCTCTCACAAAATGGTGTTCTGGGTCTGTGGGCCATACGTGGCCCGGGACATCAAATATAATCTCAAAGTCTACATGGCCAAATGAGGAAACTCCAGTAAGAAGTGATGAGGACCCACCACAGGTAAAAGGTCCCCAAACTCACCATCCATGGTCCCACCACCCGTCTCAACACCGAACAGAAACGTCCCTTTTATAAAACCCTCCCATCAGTTCCACTAACCTGCGGGGTGAGCCTTGTCCTCCAGTCCCAGTCTCGAGCCTTCGCAAGTCAGATCGTCCCGGCCGATCACTGCCAACAAAACAAACGACACATTGAAACCCCCCAAAAAAAATTCCACCCGTTCGAACAAAAAACAAAAAATGACAATCAGAACTCAAAGAAAAAGAAAAAGGCAATTTTCTTTTGTTTGGTGAAAATGCCGCCCACGAGTAAACTTCCCAGAAGTGTTAAGGGGAGAAAGCACTGCGCCCCCTTTGAAGTTGGGGTGAGAGGGGGTGGAGGGGAAGAGGAATGGAGGGAGGGGGCGGAGCATCCTTTTACTTGTTTTTCGAGATAAGGAGCATAAAAAAAAAAAAAAGAAGAGCGACGACATTTTCCATACAGCCAGCGCAGGGCGTCTTGTACACCTCGAGTGCAAAGAAAGGGCATCCGAGGAGGCGACAATGCTGACATCTGAGGCTCTGCAAGGATGTAATAACCAACGGCGCAGATTTCACAGAAAGCCTTTGTACCCCAATTTTTTTATTTTTCTTACCCAAATTTTTTATTTTTCACACAATGACTGACTGGTATTCTCATTCAGGTGTACAGACTCCTCCCCCTGGACTGAAATGGTTTCCTCAGATTTTACTGCACACTGTGAGCTTCTCACAATGATCCCCCCCCCCCAAGGGGGGCGTATACTTGACAGCCTGGGCTAACAGGAAGTGAGTTAAATGACACTGGCCGTCATTCAGCCTGGAAGAGGAGTGCCATCTACTGAAGGAGTGGGACTTCTGCAGGGGCCGGATTGAGAGGAGCTTTTTTTCTATGTAGTAGGGAAGGATTTGGCACCTAGTTTGCACTTGCTGGTTGTCACCAGAACAGGAAGAGAGGGGGAACACATTCAATAGGGACAACCTGTTCCAGTGGCAACCATCTAAGACTGCCTTTCTTGACCTTTTTACCCCCCGCCCCCCCGAGGAACCAGGTGCTATCAGGTCCAGGTGAATCCCTGATAGCACCAGTTGGTGGGAAAATTATCCCTTACATTGGTGGCTAGTGTAAAGAATACCCCCCTTCCAGTGGCAGCGAGAATGCCCCCCTTTCCAGTGACGGTGAGAATGTCCCCAGTGACGACGAGATCCCCCCCCTCCTTCCAGTGGCGGCGAGAATGCCCTCCTCCTTCCAGTGGCCGCGAGAATGCCCTCCCTCCTCCCAGTGGCCGCGAGAATGCCCTCCCTCCTCCCAGTGGCCGCGAGAATGCCCCCCCCTTCCAGTGGCCACGAGAATGCCCCCCCTTCCAGTGGCCGCGAGAATGCCCCCCCCCTTCCAGTGGCCGCGAGAATGCCCCCCCTTCCAGTGGCCGCGAGAATGCCCCCCCTTCCAGTGGCCGCGAGAATGCCCCCCCTTCCAGTGGCCGCGAGAATGCCCCCCCTTCCAGTGGCCGCGAGAATGCCCCCCCTTCCAGTGGCCGCGAGAATGTCCCCCCTTCCAGTGGCGGTGAGAATGCCCACCCTCCTCCCAGTGGCGGCGAGATCGCCTTCCCTCCTTCCAGTGGCGGCGAGAATGCCCCCCCTCCTTTCAGTGGCGGCGAGAATGCCCCCCCTCCTCCCAGTGGCGGCGAGAATGCCCCCCTCTCCTCCCAGTGGCGGCGAGAATGCCTCCCCTCTCCTCCCAGTGGCGGCGAGAATGCCCCCCCTCTCCTCTCAGTGGCGGCGAGAATACCCCCTCTCCTCCCAGTGGCGGCGAGAATGCCCCCCTCCTTCCAGTGGCGGCGAGAATGCCTCCCCTCCTCCCAGTGGCGGCGAGAATGCCCCCCCTCCTCCCAGTGGCGGCGAGAATGCCCCCCCTCCTCCCAGTGGCGGCGAGAATGCCCCCCCTCTCCTCCCAGTGGCGGCGAGAATGCCCCCCCTCTCCTCCCAGTGGCGGCGAGAATGCCCCCCCTCTCCTCCCAGTGGCGGCGAGAATGCCCCCCCTCTCCTCCCAGTGGCGGCGAGAATGCCCCCCCTCTCCTCCCAGTGGCGGCGAGAATGCCCCCCCTCTCCTCCCAGTGGCGGCGAGAATGCCCCCCTCTCCTTCCAGTGGCGGCGAGAATGCCCCCCCCCTCCTCCCAGTGGTGGCGAGAATGCCCCCCCCCTCCTCCCAGTGGCGGCGAGAATGCCCCCCCTCCTCCCAGTGGCGGCGAGAATGCCCCCCCTCCTCCCAGTGGCGGCGAGAATGCCCCCCCTCCTCCCAGTGGCGGCGAGAATGCCCCCCCTCCTCCCAGTGGCGGCGAGAATGCCCCCACTCCTACCAGTGGCGGCGAGAATGCCCCCACTCCTACCAGTGGCGGCGAGAATGCCCCCCTCCTTCCAGTGGCGGCGAGAATGCCCCTCCTTCCAGTGGCAGCGAGAATGCCCCTCCTTCCAGTGGCAGCGAGAATGCCCTCCTCCCAGTGGCGGCGAGAATGCCCCCCCTTCCAGTGGCGGCGAGAATGCCCTCCTTCCAGTGGCGGCGAGAATGCCCTCCTTCCAGTGGCGGCGAGAATGCCCTCCTTCCAGTGGCGGCGAGAATGCCCTCCTTCCAGTGGCGGCGAGAATGCCCCCCTCTCCTCCCAGTGGTGGTGAGAATGCCCCCCCTCTCCTCCCAGTGGCGGCGAGAATGCCCCCCCCCTGAGGAACCAGGTGCTATCAGGTCCAGGTGAATCCATGATAGCATCAGTTGGTGGGAAAATTATCCCTTACATTGGTGGCTAGTGTAAAGCATACCCCCTTTCCAGTGGCAGCGAGAATGCCCCTCCTTCCAGCGACAGGGAGAATGCCCCCCCCTCCTTTCAGTGGCGGCGAGAATGCCCCCCCTCCTTCCAGTGGCGGCGAGAATGCCCCCCCTCCTTCCAGTGGCGGCGAGAATGCCCCCCCCCTTCCAGTGGCGGCGAGAATGCCCCCCCTCCAGTGGTGGCGAGAATGCCCCCCCCCTCCAGTGGTGGCGAGAATGCCCCCCCTCCAGTGGTGGCGAGAATGCCCCCCCCTCCAGTGGTGGCGAGAATGCCCCCCCCTCCAGTGGTGGCGAGAATGCCCCCCCCTCCAGTGGTGGCGAGAATGCCCCCCCCCCCCTCCAGTGGCGGCGACAATGCCCCCCCCTCCAGTGGCGGCGACAATGCCCCCCCCTCCAGTGGCGGCGAGAATGCCCCCCCCCTCCAGTGGCGGCGAGAATGCCCCCCCCCCTCCAGTGGCGGCGAGAATGCCCCCCCATCCAGTGGCGGCGAGAATGCCCCCCCATCCAGTGGCGGCGAGAATGCCCCCCCATCCAGTGGCGGCGAGAATGCCCCCCCCTCCAGTGGCGGCGAGAATGCCCCCCCCTCCAGTGGCGGTGAGAATGCCCCCCCCCCTCCATTGGCGGCGAGAATGCCCCTCCTCTCCTCCCAGTGGTGGCGAGAATGCCCCCCTCTCCTCCCAGTGGTGGCGAGAATGCCCCCCTCCTTTCAGTGGTGGCGAGAATGCCCCCCTCCTTCCAGTGGCGGCGAGAATGCCCCCCCTCCAGTGGTGCAGAGAATGCCCCCCCCCCTTCGAGTGGCGGCTTGAATGCCCCCCCTCTCCTCCCAGTGGCGGCGAGAATGCCCTCCTTCCAGTGGCGGCGAGAATGCCCCCCCTTCCAGTGGCGGCGAGAATGCCCCCCACTTCCAGTGGCGGCGAGAATGCCCCCCTCTCCTCCCGGTGGGAGAATACAATTGTCTATTGAAAGTGTAAATATGTACAGCTCATCCAACGCCTTTCAGGGGAACTGCCCCCCCCCCCACTCCATCAGGGCTATTGGTACACACCAACAGGGACCGGTGTCTTTATACCTCATCATCATGCAAGCCTGGTTTTTGCCATTACAAGAAAATTTGGTACCACCGATCTCCATTAGTGTGTTCCAACAGCCCTGAACAAAGGGGAGAGGCAATTCCGACGAAACGCGTCTGCCCGATCTGCAACAGCTGTATTTTCCCGCCAAGAGTTGTATTATTCTGGACCCTTTTTTCTCCCCACTGAAGCCTTGTTTCGGCTCTGTGGTACCAGTAACGTAGCAGCCCAAACCTCCAAAAAGGGAGATCAGCATCACCACTCCCCCGCGGAACCGAGCAATGACTGCCAGTAACCGTTTACCTCAGTCCAGCGCGGTCTTTACCTCAAATAAGAACTAGAAGAAGGATGTGCTTCCAATCAAACCAAGATTAGCAATTTCAATGAACTAATCACAATATAATAATTGATAAATTCGGGAGGACTCTGCGCTCAGATGGAAGGTTACCGCCAATTTAAATACAACTCTACTTTCTGTAATAAGGGCCCATTTAGCACCATTATAACACAAACCTTCCCTTTGTGTCCTTACTCCTCTAACTGCCAGGTACGTGTAGATTCATTCTTATTTTTTCCGGCTTCTCAACATCTAATACACCATGGAGGCTTCCAGTACTGCGGGCTCAGACACAGAGTCTGTGAGGGTGTCAGGAAAACTCTATTGCTCATTGGGTGCTAAAAGTACATGATTGCCAGCTATAACTAGTCACTTTGGCTGCTGCACAAGAGCCTGTGGGGGCCCTGCTGCTCTAGTGCAAGGCCCCCCCCTGAGCCACACGTGGGCTTGCCACGATGCAGAGTGACACCAGGAAAACCGATTCACATGGCAGGAATCTTAATGACCATTATCATCTCCCCGGCAATTACACGGCCGGATTCCAGAATATGTCACCGAGCCGGAGCCCCGCAATTATCTCCACAACAAGCCGGGGAGGGGAGGGCCGCGTCCAGGGAGGTGCTGACGACGGATTCACTTCCCACCTGGCCTGTCACAGAACGGGGCCAACGGTTTCAGGGCACGCCTTCTATTCAAAGCTGTTAAAAATGCCAGGCAGGCTAAAGGGGTATTAAAACTGGTCCTGGCCAACCGCCACCTGGCAACACCCCAGACGAGGCTCAGGTGGTGCGGAACGCCATTTAACCCCTTCAAGGCTAACAGCCAAGAGAAGCACCCATTACCGGGCCAGAGTACGGCAGCGATTACAGGTTCCTTGGGCTGGGTTAGGAGGACTATACAAGGTAGACTTCTCAACCAGGGCTCTGTGCAACCTTAGAGGTCCTCCAGAGGTTACTAGGGGTTCCTTAACCAATGTAAGGGACATTCTTCCCACTGACCACCAATGTAAGGGACATTCTTCCCACTGACCACCAATGTAAGGAACATTCTTCTCACTGATCACCAATGTAAGGAACATTCTTCTCACTGATCACCAATGTAAGGAACATTCTTCTCACTGATCACCAATGTAAGGAACATTCTTCTCACTGATCACCAATGTAAGGAACATTCTTCTCACTGACCACCAATGTAAGGAACATTCTTCTCACTGACCACCAATGTAAGGAGCATTCTTCCCACTGATCACCAATGTAAGGAACATTCTTCTCACTGATCACCAATGTAAGGAGCATTCTTCTCACTGATCACCAATGTAAGGGACATTCTTCTCACTGATCACCAATGTAAGGAACATTCTTCTCACTGATCACCAATGTAAGGAACATTCTTCTCACTGATCACCAATGTAAGGAACATTCTTCTCACTGATCACCAATGTAAGGAACATTCTTCCCACTGATCACCAATGTAAGGAACATTCTTCTCACTGATCACCAATGTAAGGAACATTCTTCTCACTGATCACCAATGTAAGGAACATTCTTCTCACTGATCACCAATGTAAGGATCATTCTTCTCACTGATCACCAATGTAAGGAACATTCTTCTCACTGATCACCAATGTAAGGAACATTCTTCTCACTGATCACCAATGTAAGGAACATTCTTCCCACTGATCACCAATGTAAGGAACATTCTTCTCACTGATCACCAATGTAAGGAACATTCTTCTCACTGATCACCAATGTAAGGAACATTCTTCTCACTGATCACCAATGTAAGGAACATTCTTCTCACTGATCACCAATGTAAGGAACATTCTTCTCACTGATCACCAATGTAAGGAGCATTCTTCTCACTGATCACCAATGTAAGGGACATTCTTCTCACTGATCACCAATGTAAGGGACATTCTTCTCACTGATCACCAATGTAAGGAACATTCTTCTCACTGATCACCAATGTAAGGAACATTCTTCTCACTGATCACCAATGTAAGGGACATTCTTCCCACTGACCACCAATGTAAGGAACATTCTTCTCACTGATCACCAATGTAAGGAACATTCTTCTCACTGATCACCAATGTAAGGAACATTCTTCTCACTGATCACCAATGTAAGGAACATTCTTCCCACTGACCACCAATGTAAGGAACATTCTTCTCACTGACCACCAATGTAAGGAACATTCTTCTCACTGACCACCAATGTAAGGAGCATTCTTCCCACTGATCACCAATGTAAGGAACATTCTTCTCACTGATCACCAATGTAAGGAACATTCTTCCCACTGATCACCAATGTAAGGAACATTCTTCTCACTGATCACCAATGTAAGGAGCATTCTTCTCACTGATCACCAATGTAAGGGACATTCTTCTCACTGATCACCAATGTAAGGAACATTCTTCTCACTGATCACCAATGTAAGGAACATTCTTCCCACTGATCACCAATGTAAGGAACATTCTTCTCACTGATCACCAATGTAAGGAACATTCTTCTCACTGATCACCAATGTAAGGAACATTCTTCTCACTGATCACCAATGTAAGGAACATTCTTCCCACTGATCACCAATGTAAGGAACATTCTTCTCACTGATCACCAATGTAAGGAGCATTCTTCTCACTGATCACCAATGTAAGGAACATTCTTCTCACTGATCACCAATGTAAGGAACATTCTTCTCACTGATCACCAATGTAAGGAACATTCTTCTCACTGATCACCAATGTAAGGAACATTCTTCCCACTGATCACCAATGTAAGGAACATTCTTCTCACTGATCACCAATGTAAGGAACATTCTTCTCACTGATCACCAATGTAAGGAACATTCTTCCCACTGATCACCAATGTAAGGAACATTCTTCTCACTGATCACCAATGTAAGGAGCATTCTTCTCACTGATCACCAATGTAAGGGACATTCTTCTCACTGATCACCAATGTAAGGAACATTCTTCTCACTGATCACCAATGTAAGGAACATTCTTCTCACTGATCACTAATGTAAGGAACATTCTTCTCACTGATCACCAATGTAAGGAACATTCTTCTCACTGATCACCAATGTAAGGGACATTCTTCCCACTGATCACCAATGTAAGGAACTTTCTTCTCACTGATCACCAATGTAAGGAACATTCTTCCCACTGATCACCAATGTAAGGAAAATTCTTCCCACTGATCACCAATGTAAGGAACATTCTTCCCACTGATCACCAATGTAAGGAACATTCTTCTCACTGATCACCAATGTAAGGAGCATTCTTCTCACTGACCACCAATGTAAGGAGCATTCTTCTCACTGATCACCAATGTAAGGAACATTCTTCTCACTGATCACCAATGTAAGGAACATTCTTCTCACTGATCACCAATGTAAGGAACATTCTTCCCACTGATCACCAATGTAAAGAACATTCTTCTCACTGATCACCAATGTAAGGAACATTCTTCTCACTGATCACCAATGTAAGGGACATTCTTCCCACTGATCACCAATGTAAGGAACATTCTTCTCACTGATCACCAATGTAAGGGACATTCTTCTCACTGATCACCAATGTAAGGAAAATTCTACAACGTACAAGAAGACGTCTTCCGAGAACTGCAATCTCTATGTATGCCGGTCACACACCACAGGGCCCTACACTCCTTAATATGAAAAAATGGGGTGCTACAGCGCCAAGATAGATGATCCCCCCAAATCAATATTCTGCACACTTCCAATATGAGGCTGATTAAATGCTGTGATACAACTATGGAGGGGGGGGGCTACTAAATTCTTGTGTACGATTAAGGAACAGAATGTGGTCAATTTGGGGCACCTCTCCTTTCTGACACAAAACACTACTTAGAAACGCGTCCACACAGCTGCGTTTGCGACTTGCCCGAATCATTCCGACGAACTACGCGTCTGTGGCTAGGTACATCCCTTGTGTGTGTCTGGAACGCGCGTAACGTCACAGAGAAACGCGTTGCCATTTAGCAGGTGTATGGCGGTGCCATTAATTATTAATGGGGAATCAACAACTATTGGAATGAATTGTTAATGACACCTCCCCCCCCCCCGCACGCATGTGGTAGCTCACACCAAACCCGCTAAGGTGCCGCAGCATGGTGCGGTTCGGGGACTTCTTTTGAGCGTTTCCCTCTCGTAGGGCAGCCCGTATTGTGTGGTCCGAATTGAAATGCTTAGAAAGACAAAAAACGTGTCAACGTTCCTTCACCGGGTTCCTCTGAAGATTCTGTGACGTCATATGGGGCTGACCTTTACCCAGAATCCTCCTGTGCTGATGTCAGGTCTGCTGGTCTCTTTCATTAAAGACCCCTTTATAGAACAAGTGGGGGGGGGGGGATTCTGGAGGGGCTCTCCCCCCCCCCCCTTTTCATTATTCCGAAATCATGTGATTAAAAAAAGATCTGAGGCACCAGATTGGTGGCATCCCAGATTCCAGCAGCCAAAGTCCAGATTGGGGGGGTGGTTAGGAAGGAGAATATGGGGCGCACCGTGTCAGTCAGATACACATCAGGGGCGGTTCAGGCAGTGAAAAAGCAAATCAGATCTGCCACTATGGGGCGTGGAGGAAAAGCGTTCTCTGTGCCTAGGTGAGCCCCCCTCCCCCCCCCCCCTCCTCACCCACCGCACAAAGGAGCTGAACTGGGCGGGGACGCGGCGGTTTATGGTCGCGGTTGAAAGGACTTTGGTCAGAGTGTCCTGCCGCTCCCTTCCAGGGGCTCGTAACAACCCCCTGAGCAAGGCACGCAACCTGATACAGCCACCTGCTGCTCATGTGACACCCTGAGGAGGGTCACCTGTCGCCCCCTCAGTCTAGGGAGAGGGTGGCTGATGGCAGATAAACCTTACAACTAGTTATGGTGCCTATGCTGCAGAATAATCAGACCCAAAACTGCCGACTAATACAAGAGGTCCCTCAAAACTCTGCCCACTAATACAAGAGGTCCCTCAAAACTCTGCCCACTAATACAAGAGGTCCCTCAAAACTCTGCCCACTAATACAAGAGGTCCCTCAAAACTCTGCCGACTAACAGAAGAGGTCCCTCAAAACTCTGCCCACTAATACAAGAGGTCCCTCAAAACTCTGCCCACTAATACAAGAGGTCCTTCAAAACTCTGCCCACTAATACAAGAGGTCCCTCAAAACTCTGCCCACTAATACAAGAGGTCCCTCAAAACTCTGCCCACTAATACAAGAGGTCCCTCAAAACTCTGCCGACTAATACAAGAGGTCCCTCAAAACTCTGCCCACTAATACAAGAGGTCCTTCAAAACTCTGCCGACTAACAGAAGAGGTCCCTCAAAACTCTGCCCACTAATACAAGAGGTCCCTCAAAACTCTGCCCACTAATACAAGAGGTCCCTCAAAACTCTGCCCACTAATACAAGAGGTCCCTCAAAACTCTGCCGACTAACAGAAGAGGTCCCTCAAAACTCTGCCCACTAATACAAGAGGTCCCTCAAAACTCTGCCCACTAATACAAGAGGTCCTTCAAAACTCTGCCCACTAATACAAGAGGTCCCTCAAAACTCTGCCCACTAATACAAGAGGTCCCTCAAAACTCTGCCCACTAATACAAGAGGTCCCTCAAAACTCTGCCGACTAATACAAGAGGTCCCTCAAAACTCTGCCCACTAATACAAGAGGTCCTTCAAAACTCTGCCGACTAACAGAAGAGGTCCCTCAAAACTCTGCCCACTAATACAAGAGGTCCCTCAAAACTCTGCCCACTAATACAAGAGGTCCCTCAAAACTCTGCCCACTAATACAAGAGGTCCCTCAAAACTCTGCCCACTAATACAAGAGGTCCCTCAAAACTCTGCCCACTAATACAAGAGGTCCCTCAAAACTCTGCCCACTAATACAAGAGGTCCCTCAAAACTCTGCCCACTAATACAAGAGGTCCTTCAAAACTCTGCCGACTAACAGAAGAGGTCCCTCAAAACTCTGCCCACTAATACAAGAGGTCCCTCAAAACTCTGCCCACTAATACAAGAGGTCCCTCAAAACTCTGCCCACTAATACAAGAGGTCCCTCAAAACTCTGCCCACTAATACAAGAGGTCCCTCAAAACTCTGCCGACTAATACAAGAGGTCCCTCAAAACTCTGCCCACTAATACAAGAGGTCCCTCAAAACTCTGCCCACTAATACAAGAGGTCCCTCAAAACTCTGCCCACTAATACAAGAGGTCCCTCAAAACTCTGCCCACTAATACAAGAGGTCCCTCAAAACTCTGCCGACTAATACAAGAGGTCCCTCAAAACTCTGCCCACTAATACAAGAGGTCCCTCAAAACTCTGCCCACTAATACAAGAGGTCCCTCAAAACTCTGCCCACTAATACAAGAGGTCCCTCAAAACTCTGCCCACTAATACAAGAGGTCCCTCAAAACTCTGCCCACTAATACAAGAGGTCCCTCAAAACTCTGCCCACTAATACAAGAGGAGGTCGCCCAAAGCAGCAGAATATAAGTGGTCACCCAAGACTCTGCTGACTAATACAAGAGGTCCCCCAAAATTGCAGAATATAAAGGGTCATTCAAAATTCTGACAACAGAAGAGGCCGCCAAAACTCTGCAGACTTTCCATTTTCATTATATGTTATTTTATACCCGGTGATGTCATAACTGGGTCTCTGTGCTTCTCTATGCAATGCAGGCAGATCATGGCTGGTGGGAGGGGCTGGCAGGGTACTGTACATAGCTTCTTCAAAATCATCACACCCCCCCCCCCCTTAGTACCCCTCTCATGAGCCCTCAGTGCTAATGCAAGCAGTGGGAGGAGTTATGCGAGTATCAAAATGCCTTGGCGGACGGTTGTCAGTCTGGAGGAGTGGGCGGTCCCAGGCAGGCTGTATTTGCTTGGGTACCGCCCACATGTGGTGCTGAGCCTCCATGATTGAAAGGACTGAAAGCCAATGAATGAAAAGGGGTGGGGCCAGGGACAGTCAGGCAGGACATCCTCCAGCCAGTAAATGAGGCGGGGCTCCATCTGACTGGCTTCACAATTGGTGTAGTGAAGAGGATGAGGAGAAGACTGAAGAGGAGGCTGGAGGGAGGCTTCACAATTGGTGTAGTGAGGAGGATGAGGAGAAGACTGAAGAGGAGGCTGGAGGGAGGCTTCACAATTGGTGTAGTGAGGAGGATGAGGAGAAGACTGAAGAGGAGGCTGGAGGGAGGCTTCACAATTGGTGTAGTGAGGAGGATGAGGAGAGGACTGAAGAGGAGGCCGGAGGGAGGCTTCACAATTGGTGTAGTGAGGAGGATGAGGAGAAGACTGAAGAGGAGGCCGGAGGGAGGCTTCACAATTGGTGTAGTGAGGAGAGGACTGAAGAGGAGGCCGGAGGGAGGCTTCACAATTGGTGTAGTGAGGAGGATGAGGAGAGGACTGAAGAGGAGGCCGGAGGGAGGCTTCACAATTGGTGTAGTGAGGAGGATGAGGAGAAGACTGAAGGGGAGGCTGGAGGGAGGCTTCACAATTGGTGTAGTGAGGAGGACTGAAGAGGAGGCCGGAGGGAGGCTTCACAATTGGTGTAGTGAGGAGGATGAGGAGAGGACTGAAGAGGAGGCCGGAGGGAGGCTTCACAATTGGTGTAGTGAAGAGGATGAGGAGAGGACTGGAGAGGAGGCCGGAGAGAGGCTTCACAATTGGTGTAGTGAGGAGGATGAGGAGAGGACTGGAGAGGAGGCCGGAGGGAGGCTTCCCAATTGGTGTAGTGAGGAGAGGACTGGAGAAGAGGCCGGAGGGAGACTTCACAATTGGTGTAGTGAGGAGGATGAGGAGAGGACTGAAGAGGAGGCCGGAGGGAGGCTTCACAATTGGTGTAGTGATGAGGAGAGGACTGAAGAGGAGGCCGGAGGGAGGCTTCACAATTGGTGTAGTGAGGAGGATGAGGAGAGGACTGAAGAGGAGGCCGGAGGGAGGCTTCACAATTGGTGTAGTGAGGAGGATGAGGAGAAGACTGAAGGGGAGGCCGGAGGGAGACTTCACAATTGGTGTAGTGAGGAGGATGAGGAGAGCACTGAAGAGGAGGCCGGAGGGAGGCTTCACAATTGGTGTAGTGAGGAGGATGAGGAGAGGACTGAAGAGGAGGCCGGAGGGAGGCTTCACAATTGGTGTAGTGAGGAGGATGAGGAGAGGACTGGAGAGGAGGCCAGAGGGAGGCTTCACAATTGGTGTAGTGAGGAGGATGAGGAGAGGACTGAAGAGGAGGCCAGAGGGAGGCTTCACAATTGGTGTAGTGAGGAGGATGAGGAGAGGACTGGAGAGGAGGCCGGAGGGAGGCTTCCCAATTGGTGTAGTGAGGAGAGGACTGGAGAGGAGGCCGGAGGGAGGCTTCACAATTGGTGTAGTGAGGAGGATGAGGAGAAGACTGAAGGGGAGGCTGGAGGGAGGCTTCACAATTGGTGTAGTGAAGAGGATGAGGAGAGGACTGGAGAGGAGGCCGGAGAGAGGCTTCACAATTGGTGTAGTGAGGAGGATGAGGAGAAGACTGAAGGGGAGGCCGGAGGGAGACTTCACAATTGGTGTAGTGAGGAGAGGACTGAAGAGGAGGCCGGAGGGAGGCTTCACAATTGGTGTAGTGAGGAGGATGAGGAGAGCACTGAAGAGGAGGCCGGAGGGAGGCTTCACAATTGGTGTAGTGAGGAGGATGAGGAGAGGACTGAAGAGGAGGCCGGAGGGAGGCTTCACAATTGGTGTAGTGAGGAGGATGAGGAGAAGACTGAAGGGGAGGCCGGAGGGAGACTTCACAATTGGTGTAGTGAGGAGAGGACTGAAGAGGAGGCCGGAGGGAGGCTTCACAATTGGTGTAGTGAGGAGGATGAGGAGAAGACTGAAGAGGAGGCTGGAGGGAGGCTTCACAATTGGTGTAGTGAGGAGGATGAGGAGAGCACTGAAAGGGAGGCCAGCGGGAGGCTTCACAATTGGTGTAGTGAGGAGGATGAGGAGAAGACTGAAGGGGAGGCTGGAGGGAGGCTTCACAATTGGTGTAGTGAGGAGGATGAGGAGAGCACTGAAGAGGAGGCCGGAGGGAGGCTTCACAATTGGTGTAGTGAGGAGAGGACTGAAGAGGAGGCCGGAGGGAGGCTTCACAATTGGTGTAGTGAGGAGGATGAGGAGAGGACTGAAGGGGAGGCCGGAGGGAGGCTTCACAATTGGTGTAGTGAGGAGGATGAGGAGAGGACTGGAGAGGAGGCCGGAGGGAGGCTTCACAATTGGTGTAGTGAGGAGAGGACTGGAGAGGAGGCCGGAGGGAGGCTTCACAATTGGTGTAGTGAGGAGGATGAGGAGAGCACTGAAGAGGAGGCCGGAGGGAGGCTTCACAATTGGTGTAGTGAGGAGGATGAGGAGAGGACTGAAGAGGAGGCCGTAGAGAGGCTTCACAATTGGTGTAGTGAAGAGGATGAGGAGAGGACTGGAGAGGAGGCCGGAGAGAGGCTTCACAATTGGTGTAGTGAGGAGGATGAGGAGAGGACTGAAGAGGAGGCCGGAGAGAGGCTTCACAATTGGTGTGATGAGGAGAGGACTGAAGAGGAGGCCGGAGGGAGGCTTCACAATTGGTGTAGTGAGGAGGATGAGGAGAGCACTGAAGGGGAGGCTGGAGGGAGGCTTCACAATTGGTGTAGTGAGGAGGATGAGGAGAAGACTGAAGGGGAGGCCGGAGGGAGGCTTCACAATTGGTGTAGTGAGGAGGATGAGGAGAGCACTGAAGGGGAGGCCGGAGGGAGGCTTCACAATTGGTGTAGTGAGGAGGATGAGGAGGAGACTGAAGGGGAGGCTGGAGGGAGGCTTCACAATTGGTGTAGTGAGGAGGATGAGTAGAGGACTGAAGAGGAGGCTGGAGGGAGGCTTCCCAATTGGTGTAGTGAGGAGGATGAGGAGAGCACTGAAGAGGAGGCCGGAGGGAGGCTTCACAATTGGTGTAGTGAGGAGGATGAGGAGAGGACTGAAGAGGAGGCCGGAGGGAGGCTTCACAATTGGTGTAGTGAGGAGGATGAGGAGAGGACTAAAGAGGAGGCCGGAGGGAGGCTTCACAATTGGTGTAGTGAGGAGGATGAGGAGAGGACTGAAGAGGAGGCCGGAGGGAGGCTTCACAATTGGTGTAGTGAGGAGAGGACTGAAGAGGAGGCCGGAGGGAGGCTTCACAATTGGTGTAGTGAGGAGGATGAGGAGAAGACTGAAGAGGAGGCTGGAGGGAGGCGTCACAATTGGTGTAGTGAGGAGGATGAGGAGAGGACTAAAGAGGAGGCCGGAGGGAGGCTTCACAATTGGTGTAGTGAGGAGGATGAGGAGAAGACTGAAGAGGAGGCCGGAGGGAGGCTTCACAATTGGTGTAGTGAGGAGGATGAGGAGAGGACTAAAGAGGAGGCTGGAGGGAGGCTTCACAATTGGTGTAGTGAGGAGGATGAGGAGAAGACTGAAGAGGAGGCTGGAGGGAGGCTTCACAATTGGTGTAGTGAGGAGGATGAGGAGAAGACTGAAGAGGAGGCTGGAGGGAGGCTTCACAATTGGTGTAGTGAGGAGGATGAGGAGAGCACTGAAGAGGAGGCCGGAGGGAGGCTTCACAATTGGTGTAGTGAGGAGAGGACTGAAGAGGAGGCCGGAGGGAGGCTTCACAATTGGTGTAGTGAGGAGGATGAGGAGAAGACTGAAGAGGAGGCTGGAGGGAGGCTTCACAATTGGTGTAGTGAGGAGGATGAGGAGAGCACTGAAGAGGAGGCCGGAGGGAGGCTTCACAATTGGTGTAGTGAGGAGAGGACTGAAGAGGAGGCCGGAGGGAGGCTTCACAATTGGTGTAGTGAGGAGGATGAGGAGAGGACTGAAGAGGAGGCCGGAGGGAGGCTTCACAATTGGTGTAGTGAGGAGGATGAGGAGAAGACTGAAGGGGAGGCTGGAGGGAGGCTTCACAATTGGTGTAGTGAGGAGGATGAGGAGAGGACTGAAGAGGAGGCCGGAGGGAGGCTTCACAATTGGTGTAGTGAGGAGGATGAGGAGAGGACTGAAGGGGAGGCCGGAGGGAGGCTTCACAATTGGTGTAGTGAGGAGGATGAGGAGAGGACTGAAGAGGAGGCCGGAGGGAGGCTTCACAATTGGTGTAGTGAGGAGGATGAGGAGAGGACTGAAGGGGAGGCCGGAGGGAGGCTTCACAATTGGTGTAGTGAGGAGGATGAGGAGAGGACTGAAGGGGAGGCCGGAGGGAGGCTTCACAATTGGTGTAGTGAGGAGGATGAGGAGAGGACTGAAGGGGAGGCCGGAGGGAGGCTTCACAATTGGTGTAGTGAGGAGGATGAGGAGAAGACTGAAGAGGAGGCTGGAGGGAGGCTTCACAATTGGTGTAGTGAGGAGGATGAGGAGAGGACTAAAGAGGAGGCCGGAGGGAGGCTTCACAATTGGTGTAGTGAGGAGGATGAGGAGAGGACTAAAGAGGAGGCCGGAGGGAGGCTTCACAATTGGTGTAGTGAGGAGGATGAGGAAAAGACTGAAGAGGAGGCCGGAGGGAGGCTTCACAATTGGTGTAGTGAGGAGGATGAGGAGAGGACTAAAGAGGAGGCCGGAGGGAGGCTTCACAATTGGTGTAGTGAGGAGGATGAGGAGAAGACTGAAGAGGAGGCTGGAGGGAGGCTTCACAATTGGTGTAGTGAGGAGGATGAGGAGAAGACTGAAGAGGAGGCTGGAGGGAGGCTTCACAATTGGTGTAGTGAGGAGGATGAGGAGAGCACTGAAGAGGAGGCCGGAGGGAGGCTTCACAATTGGTGTAGTGAGGAGAGGACTGAAGAGGAGGCCGGAGGGAGGCTTCACAATTGGTGTAGTGAGGAGGATGAGGAGAAGACTGAAGAGGAGGCCGGAGGGAGGCTTCACAATTGGTGTAGTGAGGAGGATGAGGAGAAGACTGAAGAGGAGGCCGGAGGGAGGCTTCACAATTGGAGGATGAGGAGAAGACTGAAGAGGAGGCCGGAGGGAGGCTTCACAATTGGTGTAGTGAGGAGGATGAGGAGAGCACTGAAGAGGAGGCCGGAGGGAGGCTTCACAATTGGTGTAGTGAGGAGGATGAGGAGAGGACTGAAGGGGAGGCCGGAGGGAGGCTTCACAATTGGTGTAGTGATGAGGAGAGGACTGAAGAGGAGGCCGGAGGGAGGCTTCACAATTGGTGTAGTGAGGAGGATGAGGAGAGGACTGAAGAGGAGGCTGGAGGGAGGCTTCACAATTGGTGTAGTGAGGAGGATGAGGAGAGGACTGAAGGGGAGGCCGGAGGGAGGCTTCACAATTGGTGTAGTGAGGAGGATGAGGAGAGGACTGAAGGGGAGGCCGGAGGGAGGCTTCACAATTGGTGTAGTGATGAGGAGAGGACTGAAGGGGAGGCCATGGTCCTCCATTGGGCGTCCTCGCCATGCACCCCCCGGCGTATAGCGGCCTCCCTCTGCCCTCGGCACATGGAATGCCCTCCACACCGGAGCCGCCACGTCCGACGTGTGCAGTGTGGATTTTGCCCTGCAGGGGGGGGTATTTTTTTTGGGGGGGGTTTCCGGATTTTGCATCCTCCAGTATGGAGGCCACGTGGTGCCTCAAACCTCCAAACATCTGCAGTAACACAATCTGGGGGGAGGAAACTCAGAAAAAGCAAACATGCAAAGCGGGTTATTAAAACCTCCCGGAGGTTGTGCCCCCCCCAGGACAAGGTGAAGGGGTGGGGGGGACGAGGTTATGCACCCCCCCCCAGGACAAGGTGAGGGGGTGGGGGGGTGACGAGGATCTGCCCCCCCCCCCCCCAGGACAAGGTGAGGGGGTGGGGGGGTGACGAGGATCTGCCCCCCCCCCCCAGGACAAGGTGAGGGGGTGGGGGGGTGACGAGGATCTGCCCCCCCCCCCCAGGACAAGGTGAGGGGTACAGGTAGACTAAGCAAACACGACGCCCTGTTGGCACAGAGTACCAGGATGCTGGCAGCTCGCCCCCCCCACCTCCCTCTCGCTGGCAGAGTCCCACAAGAAAGCCGTGTTTACCCACAGGAGACAAAAAGTCCGGAGGGGGTGGGGGGGGGGGGCACGGGGGGGGGGCGAGATGCCTCCACCACTCACATCAAAAACAAAGCCCCCCCCTCTCCTCCCTAAACGCGGCCTCGTCCCCGAGACACTTCAAGTTAAATGAAAAAAAGGGGAACTGTGACCCTCCAGCATGTGACACGGGCATGTGATTAGAGTGTCAGCTCTGGAGGTGGGGGGGGCGGCACAGACCACGGGGGGGGGGGGGGGTTGGGGGTACAGATCACGGGGGGGGGGGGGGTACAGACCATAAGGAAGGGCAGAGGAGATGGGTGAGGCCGCTGACACTGGAGGATTGTGGGTGAGATACAACCGCTGAGTCAGACCCTGAAATCACATGCTGAAGAAATATCCCCCCCCCAGGAAGAAAAGGGGACATTGAAAAGAGGACATGGGAACCCCCCCGCCCCCCCCCCCCTGCGCCGCCCCCTGCGCCCAGCAAGTGTCGCAATGGTGGTTGTGAGTCAAAGTGAAAAGTCTGAGATGAGGTGAACCACAAACAGCAGCCTGGCGACACGGGGGGTCTCCGGGGGGGGGGGGGGGGGACAAAAAGAGCCGACAATGCACAACCAGAGAGGAGGAGGAGGAGCCGGCAAAACCATAGACTAAAATGTCACCGCAGAGATCCCCCTACACAGCTACACCTCACTGCAATATAGAGTGTCAGCTGTGTGTAGTAGTAGTAGTAGGGAGTGAGCTGTGTAGTAGTAGGGAGCGAGCTGTGTGTAGTAGTAGTAGTAGGGAGCGAGCTGTGTGTAGTAGTAGTAGGGAGTGAGCTGTGTGTAGTAGTAGTAGGGAGTGAGCTGTGTGTAGTAGTAGTAGGGAGTGAGCTGTGTGTAGTAGTAGTAGGGAGCGAGCTGTGTGTAGTAGTAGTAGGGAGTGAGCTGTGTGTAGTAGTAGTAGGGAGTGAGCTGTGTGTAGTAGTAGTAGGGAGTGAGCTGTGTGTAGTAGTAGTAGGGAGTGAGCTGTGTGTAGTAGTAGTAGGGAGTGAGCTGTGTGTAGTAGTAGTAGGGAGTGAGCTGTGTGTAGTAGTAGTAGGGAGTGAGCTGTGTGTAGTAGTAATAGTAGGGAGTGAGCTGTGTGTAGTAGTAATAGTAGGGAGTGAGTTGTGTAGTAGTAGGGAGCGAGCTGTGTGTAGTAGTAGTAGGGAGCGAGCTGTGTGTAGTAGTAGTAGGGAGCGAGCTGTGTGTAGTAGTAGTAGGGAGCGAGCTGTGTGTAGTAATAGTAGGGAGCGAGCTGTGTGTAGTAGTAATAGTAGGGAGTGAGCTGTGTGTAGTAGTAATAGTAGGGAGTGAGCTGTGTGTAGTAGTAATAGTAGGGAGTGAGCTGTGTGTAGTAGTAGTAGGGAGCGAGCTGTGTGTAGTAGTAGTAGGGAGCGAGCTGTGTGTAGTAGTAGTAGGGAGCGAGCTGTGTGTAGGTAGTAGGGAGCGAGCTGTGTGTAGTAGTAGTAGGGAGTGAGCTGTGTGTAGTAGTAGTAGGGAGTCAGCTGTGTGTAGTAGTAGTAGTAGGGAGCCAGCTGTGTGTAGTAGTAGTAGGGAGCCAGCTGTGTGTAGTAGTAGTAGGGAGCCAGCTGTGTGTAGTAGTAGTAGGGAGCCAGCTGTGTGTAGTAGTAGTAGGGAGCCAGCTGTGTGTAGTAGTAGTAGTAGGAGCCAGCTGTGTGTAGTAGTAGTAGGGAGCCAGCTGTGTGTAGTAGTAGTAGGGAGCCAGCTGTGTGTAGTAGTAGTAGGGAGCGAGCTGTGTGTAGTAGTAGTAGGGAGCGAGCTGTGTGTAGTAGTAGTAGGGAGCGAGCTGTGTGTAGTAGTAGTAGGGAGCGAGCTGTGTGTAGTAGTAGTAGAAGGGAGTGAGCTGTGTGTAGTAGTAGGGAGCGAGCTGTGTAGTAGTAGTAGTAGGGAGCGAGCTGTGTAGTAGTAGTAGGGAGCGAGCTGTGTGTAGTAGTAGTAGTAGGAAGTGAGCTGTGTGTAGTAGTAGTAGTAGGGAGCGAGCTGTGTGTAGTAGTAGGGAGCGAGCTGTGTGTAGTAGTAGTAGTAGGGAGCGAGCTGTGTAGTAGTAGTAGGGAGCGAGCTGTGTGTAGTAGTAGTAGTAGGAAGTGAGCTGTGTGTAGTAGTAGTAGTAGGGAGCGAGCTGTGTGTAGTAGTAGTAGTAGGGAGCGAGCTGTGTGTAGTAGTAGTAGGGAGCGAGCTGTGTGTAGTAGTAGTAGTAGGGAGTGAGCTGTGTGTAGTAGTAGTAGTAGGGAGTGAGCTGTGTGTAGTAGTAGTAGTAGTAGTAGGGATCGAGCTGTGTGTAGTAGTAGTAGTAGGGATGAGCTGTGTAGTAGTAGTAGTAGTAGGGAGCGAGCTGTGTGTAGTAGTAGTAGGGAGCGAGCTGTGTGTAGAAGTAATAGGGAGCGAGCTGTGTGTAGTAGTAGTAGTAGTAGGGAGTAAGTTGTGTGTAGTAGTAGTAGGGAGCGAGCTGTGTGTAGTAGTAGTAGAGAGCAAGTTGTGTGTAGTAGTAGTAGGGAGTGAGTTGTGTAGTAGTAGTAGGGAGTTGTGTAGTAGTAGTAGGGAGTGAGTTGTGTAGTAGTAGTAGGGAGTGAGCTGTGTGTAGTAGTAGGGAGTAAGTTGTGTAGTAGTAGTAGGGAGTAAGTTGTGTAGTAGTAGGGAGCGAGTTGTGTAGTAGTAGGGAGTGAGTTGTGTAGTAGTAGTAGGGAGCGAGTTGTGTAGTAGTAGGGAGTGAATTGTGTAGTAGTAGGGAGTGAGTTGTGTAGTAGTAGGGAGCGAGCTGTGTGTAGTAGTAGTAGGGAGCGAGCTGTGTGTAGTAGTAATAGTAGGGAGTGAGCTGTGTGTAGTAGTAATAGTAGGGAGTGAGCTGTGTGTAGTAGTAATAGTAGGGAGTGAGTTGTGTAGTAGTAGGGAGCGAGCTGTGTGTAGTAGTAGTAGGGAGCGAGCTGTGCATAGTAGTAGTAGGGAGCGAGCTGTGTGTAGTAGTAGTAGGGAGCGAGCTGTGTGTAGTAGTAATAGTAGGGAGTGAGCTGTGTGTAGTAGTAATAGTAGGGAGTGAGCTGTGTGTAGTAGTAATAGTAGGGAGTGAGCTGTGTGTAGTAGTAGTAGGGAGCGAGCTGTGTGTAGTAGTAGTAGGGAGCGAGCTGTGTGTAGTAGTAGTAGGGAGCGAGCTGTGTGTAGTAGTAGTAGGGAGCGAGCTGTGTGTAGTAGTAGTAGGGAGTGAGCTGTGTGTAGTAGTAGTAGGGAGTCAGCTGTGTGTAGTAGTAGTAGGGAGCCAGCTGTGTGTAGTAGTAGTAGTAGTAGTAGGGAGCCAGCTGTGTGTAGTAGTAGTAGGGAGCCAGCTGTGTGTAGTAGTAGTAGGGAGCCAGCTGTGTGTAGTAGTAGTAGGGAGCCAGCTGTGTGTAGTAGTAGTAGGGAGCCAGCTGTGTGTAGTAGTAGTAGGGAGCCAGCTGTGTGTAGTAGTAGTAGGGAGCCAGCTGTGTGTAGTAGTAGTAGGGAGCGAGCTGTGTGTAGTAGTAGTAGGGAGCGAGCTGTGTGTAGTAGTAGCAGGGAGCGAGCTGTGTGTAGTAGTAGTAGGGAGCGAGCTGTGTGTAGTAGTAGGGAGCGAGCTGTGTGTAGTAGTAGTAGTAGTAGTAGAAGGGAGTGAGCTGTGTGTAGTAGTAGGGAGCGAGCTGTGTAGTAGTAGTAGTAGGGAGCGAGCTGTGTAGTAGTAGTAGGGAGCGAGCTGTGTGTAGTAGTAGTAGTAGTAGGAAGTGAGCTGTGTGTAGTAGTAGTAGTAGGGAGCGAGCTGTGTGTAGTAGTAGTAGTAGGGAGCGAGCTGTGTGTAGTAGTAGTAGTAGGGAGCGAGCTGTGTGTAGTAGTAGTAGTAGGGAGCGAGCTGTGTGTAGTAGTAGTAGTAGGGATCGAGCTGTGTGTAGTAGTAGTAGTAGTAGGGATGAGCTGTGTAGTAGTAGTAGTAGTAGGGATGAGCTGTGTAGTAGTAGTAGTAGGGATGAGCTGTGTAGTAGTAGTAGGGATCGAGCTGTGTGTAGTAGTAGTAGTAGTAGGGATGAGCTGTGTAGTAGTAGTAGTAGGGATGAGCTGTGTAGTAGTAGTAGGGAGCGAGCTGTGTGTAGTAGTAGTAGGGAGCGAGCTGTGTGTAGTAGTAGTAGTAGGGAGCGAGCTGTGTGTAGTAGTAGTAGTAGGGAGTGAGCTGTGTGTAGTAGTAGTAGTAGTAGTAGTAGTAGTAGGGATCGAGCTGTGTGTAGTAGTAGTAGTAGGGATGAGCTGTGTAGTAGTAGGGAGCGAGCTGTGTGTAGTAGTAGTAGGGAGCGAGCTGTGTGTAGTAGTAGTAGGGAGCGAGCTGTGTGTAGTAGTAGTAGTAGTAGGGAGTAAGTTGTGTGTAGTAGTAGTAGGGAGCGAGCTGTGTGTAGTAGTAGTAGAGAGCAAGTTGTGTGTAGTAGTAGTAGGGAGTGAGTTGTGTAGTAGTAGTAGGGAGTTGTGTAGTAGTAGTAGGGAGTGAGTTGTGTAGTAGTAGTAGGGAGTAAGTTGTGTAGTATTAGTAGGGAGTAAGTTGTGTAGTATTAGTAGGGAGTAAGTTGTGTAGTAGTAGTAGGGAGTAAGTTGTGTAGTAGTAGGGAGCGAGCTGTGTAGTAGTAGGGAGCGAGCTGTGTAGTAGTAGTAGTAGGGAGCGAGCTGTGTAGTAGTAGTAGGGAGCGAGCTGTGTGTAGTAGTAGTAGTAGGAAGTGAGCTGTGTGTAGTAGTAGTAGGGAGTGAGCTGTGTGTAGTAGTAGTAGGGAGTGAGCTGTGTGTAGTAGTAGTAGGGAGTGAGCTGTGTGTAGTAGTAGTAGGGAGTGAGCTGTGTGTAGTAGTAGTAGGGAGTGAGCTGTGTGTAGTAGTAGTAGGGAGTGAGCTGTGTGTAGTAGTAGTAGGGAGTGAGCTGTGTGTAGTAGTAGTAGTAGTAGGGAGTGAGCTGTGTGTAGTAGTAGAAGGGAGCGAGCTGTGTGTAGTAGTAGTAGGGAGTGAGCTGTGTGTAGTAGTAGTAGGGAGTGAGCTGTGTGTAGTAGTAGTAGTAGTAGGGAGTAAGTTGTGTGTAGTAGTAGTAGGGAGTGAGCTGTGTGTAGTAGTAGTAGTAGGGAGTGAGCTGTGTGTAGTAGTAGTAGTAGGGAGTGAGCTGTGTGTAGTAGTAGGGAGTAAGTTGTGTGTAGTAGTAGTAGTAGGGAGTGAGCTGTGTGTAGTAGTAGTAGGGAGTGAGCTGTGTGTAGTAGTAGTAGGGAGTGAGCTGTGTGTAGTAGTAGTAGGGAGTGAGCGGTTTGTAGTAGTAGTAGGGAGTGAGCTGTGTGTAGTAGTAGTAGGGAGTGAGCTGTGTGTAGTAGTAGTAGGGAGTGAGCGGTGTGTAGTAGTAGTAGGGAGTAAGTTGTGTGTAGTAGTAGTAGGGAGTGAGCTGTGTGTAGTAGTAGTAGTAGGGAGTGAGCTGTGTGTAGTAGTAGTAGGGAGTGAGCTGTGTGTAGTAGTAGTAGGGAGTGAGCTGTGTGTAGTAGTAGTAGGGAGTGAGCGGTTTGTAGTAGTAGTAGGGAGTGAGCGGTGTGTAGTAGTAGTAGGGAGTGAGCTGTGTGTAGTAGTAGTAGGGAGTGAGCTGTGTGTAGTAGTAGTAGGGAGTGAGCGGTGTGTAGTAGTAGTAGGGAGTAAGTTGTGTGTAGTAGTAGTAGGGAGTGAGCTGTGTGTAGTAGTAGTAGTAGGGAGTGAGCTGTGTGTAGTAGTAGTAGTAGGGAGCGAGCTGTGTGTAGTAGTAGGGAGTAAGTTGTGTGTAGTAGTAGTAGTAGTAGGGAGTGAGCTGTGTGTAGTAGTAGTAGGGAGTAAGTTGTGTGTAGTAGGGAGTGATGGGGATAATCAGCCCATCAGGGTGTAGCACAGTAGTGGGGCCCGAGTGATGTGCGGCGGGTTGGGATGTGGGCGGAGTCTGGAGACTGAACACTCTCAGAGCTCGTCTCTACCCAGCACCAGGCAAATAGGAGGAGGCAGATAAGAGTGTGTGTGGGGGGCGGGGCGGGGTAGATAAGGACCCCCCTGCCCTTCCCGGGGTCTGCTGTCACTGCTGGGACCATGTGCAGCCACCACTACACTACACAGCACTACTACTCCCAATCTACACAGAACTACTACTCCCACCATACTACACAGAACTACTACTCCCAATCTACACAGCACTACTACTCCCAATCTACACAGAACTACTACTACCACCATACTACACAGCACTACTACTCCCATAATACACAGAACTACTACCTACTCCCAATCTACACAGAACTACTACTCCCATAATACACAGAACTACTACTCCCATACTACACAGAACAACTACTACTACCACCATACTACACAGAACTACTACTCCCATACTACACAGAACTACTACCTACTCCCATACTACACAGAACAAAGCACAACTACTACTCCTTCCAAACAGCGCTACTACTACTCCCATACACTACTACTACTACTACTACTACTACTCCCACACAACACAACAGCACTACTACTCCCATACTGCACTACCACTCCTTCCACACAGCACTACTACTCCCATAGAACACTACTACTACTTCCACATGGCACTCTTACTCCTTCCAAACAGCACCACTACACCCATGCTACACTACTACTACCCCCATACAACATTACTACTACTTCCACCACACAGCACTACTACTACTACTACTCTGGCTAGCACACCACATAGGATGGTTGGATGAATCCATGTGAGGTACAGAGGGAATACTTCGGGACGGTTCCCCCCGTTCCTTTAGCCGGTAGTAGGGGGGCTCCTCTCCAGAGCCGTGCAGTGAAAGGGTTACTCAGGTGATGCTGGGTGGCAGATCCCTGGCTGTACTCCACCTAGGGCTCAGGCCGCACCCACCTACTAACCAGACTGGTTTTCCCGAGCTCCAGAAAATCCCTGCAGGGCCGCCCTTGTAAAAATGGGCCAGGTGGGCACACACCCCTCCCTTCCTGGTACCGGGACACCGTTCCCGCATTCCTGCCCCGAAACTGGCGAGTACAGCGATTACCCAACATTCTGTGCAGCACGATCCGCACTCTGCTACAGAGGAACCACAACACCCAGCATGGCACAACGCCACCCATTACAGGCACCGAGGGCACGCCGCCACCCATTACATACCGTGCCAGGGGACATCCAGAACCATTTACTGCTGGAAGATCTCATCTATATGAATTGTAGTTGTATACAGGTCTTCACCGAGGGCACGCCGACAGCCCAGCAGGCGCCGAGGGCACGCCGACAGCCCAGCAGGCGCCGAGGGCACGCCGACAGCCCAGCAGGCGCCGAGGGCACGCCGACAGCCCAGCAGGCGCCGAGGGCACGCCGACAGCCCAGCAGGCGCCGAGGGCACGCCGACAGCCCAGCAGGCGCCGAGGGCACGCCGACAGCCCAGCAGGCGCCGAGGGCACTCCGACAGCCCAGCAGGCGCCGAGGGCACGCCGACAGCCCAGCAGGCGCCGAGGGCACGCCGACAGCCCAGCAGGCGCCGAGGGCACGCCGACAGCCCAGCAGGCGCCCAGGGCACGCCGACAGCCCAGCAAGTGCTGAGCGAACACCGACAACCCAGCAGGCACCCAGGGCACGCCGACAGCCCAGCAGGCGCCGAGGGCACGCCGACAGCCCAGCAGGCGCCGAGGGCACGCCGACAGCCCAGCAGACACCGAGGGCACGCCGACAGCCCAGCAGACACCGAGGGCACGCCGACAGCCCAGCAGACACCGAGGGCACGCCGACAGCCCAGCAGACACCGAGGGCACGCCGACAGCCCAGCAGGCGCCCAGGGCACGCCGACAGCCCAGCAAGTGCTGAGGGCACGCCGACAGCCCAGCAAGTGCTGAGCGAACACCGACAACCCAGCAGGCACCCAGGGCACGCCGACAGCCCAGCAGGCGCGCCGACAGCCCAGCAGGCGCCGAGGGCACGCCGACAGCCCAGCAGGCGCCGAGGGCACGCCGACAGCCCAGCAGGCGCCGAGGGCACGCCGACAGCCCAGCAGACACCGAGGGCACGCCGACAGCCCAGCAGACACCGAGGGCACGCCGACAGCCCAGCAGGCGCCCAGGGCACGCCGACAGCCCAGCAGGCGCCCAGGGCACGCCGACAGCCCAGCAGGCGCCCAGGGCACGCCGACAGCCCAGCAAGTGCTGAGGGCACGCCGACAGCCCAGCAAGTGCTGAGCGAACACCGACAACCCAGCAGGCACCCAGGGCACGCCGACAGCCCAGCAGGCGCGCCGACAGCCCAGCAGGCGCCCAGGGCACGCCGACAGCCCAGCAGGCGCCCAGGGCACGCCGACAGCCCAGCAGGCGCCCAGGGCACGCCGACAGCCCAGCAGGCGCCCAGGGCACGCCGACAGCCCAGCAGGCGCCGAGGACATTAGAAAGACTTCCCTTCACTTCCTGTCCCAGAGACACAACAGGAAGTGAGAGTAAATCCCTTTAAAAGGTGGTCAGCGGGAAGCATGTCCCTTACATTGGTGCCCAGTGTGAAAAAAATGTTCCTTTAGGGTGGAGAACAGAATGCCACCCTTACAGGCAGCCAAAAAAATATCATTGGTGTCCTGTAGCTGGCCCTGCCAAGTGGCATTGACCCAAAAACTGGCCATGCACCATCCAATTGGAGATCAATTAGCCACAGCTCAAGGAACCCCTAGCAACCTATGGAGAAACCATACGAAACCTGGAGAATTGGCTGGTCTAACCCCTCACCAAGCCATCCAAAATTATATATATAAAAAAAAAAAAAGGGTTAAAAACTTAAGATATGGTTAGAGGTTTGATTTTGGGGTTCAATCAAAGTTAACAACCGGTAAATAGATTTTTTTGGGCGTGATCAGTATTTGGACAGTGACAAAAATCTACCTTTTCCTAAAAAGTTCCTTTGCTGAAGCTTCTGGCGCCAAAAACCAAAGTACTCTATCCTGGAGGCCAACTTCTCAAAACCCGAGTCTCAGCAGACGCTCCATAACGGGAAGACGTGGTTATTGCCTGAGAGGGGTTGAAAAGCATTTTTGAAGATTCTTTTTTTTTTTTTTGCTCCACCATCTTTTTAAAAGGGCCAATATATTACCTGCCCCTACCCACAATCCTCCTCATTCGGAAGAGGAGCAGCAGCTGATTCCGAGTTCATCAAAGGATGCATGAGAAGAGATTTGAAGGCCTGCCTGGCACTCTGCAAATGATTAGGGGACACATGCAGGAAGCCTGGGAAATGCTGAAGGCATCTGAAGAAGAGTTAGAACTTTGGAAAATTCCATTGTGGAACCAACTTTACAACGGACACCATTTAGCGTAAAAAAAAAAAAAAAAAAAAAAAAAAAAAAAAAAAGGGACGCAAGGGGGTCTTCTATATGGCCGACTAGCTCATACTCAGACCATAGTAAGTTTGTTTACTCATCATGTACTCCGTAGCAGCCGGGTCATCTTCCCCATCTCCGGAAGAGAGGAACAACCAGATGACGGCACAGCGCGAGGCAAAAGTCGAATCCTCCCCGCACAGATTTAGAAGAGAACTCCGAGGCTCGATAAATATTTTATCTACAAAATGATACAGCGTTAATGCAGGAAGCTCATGAAACATGCAGTAGGAGCGAGTGCGTACCAGGTTCTTCAAGTAGGAGCATCAGAGGGGATTGGGGAAGTAAAGATTATAAGCTCTTGGGTCAAAGCAGGAGTCACCAGGATAATAAGGCGCCCGGTGTGTGAGATGTACCCGGGAATGAAGTCTGACTGGAGAGACTGCGGCACGTCATCACCTGACCTTATTCCTCGGACTTGAATTCTGTCAGGGCGTAATCTGGGTACACCCACACCGGGACAAAATAAACTGATTCACAGCAGTGATGTAATTTGACGGGGGGGGGGGGGGGGGGAAGATAGCTGCTGGAATGACACATTATAATATTATACATGGTTGTGAACCAGTGGTTGTCAACGTATGCGATATAGGGGACCCCAACTGGAGCCTCCCAACATAACCAAAAATATGCAATCCTACAAAAGGTTAGGGTTACATACTACGGGATATGGCCAACGTTTGGGGTCTGGCAAGAGACAGTTAGATAATGGCGATATATTCCAAGTGTGGTTGGACACTGAAAAAATGCTGCAGGAGACGTTGAGAGATTTCCGACATGATACACGTGTGGTTGGAGACTGGAGATGTGCTGCAGGAGACAGACTGGGGACAGTGGGGTGGGAGAACGGAGCTATTCAGTAGAAGATAGAGGCTGGGGACATTATACACAAAGTCATGCGGCAGGAGACAGAGACCAGTGATATGACCCAAGTGTGGTTGAAGACTAAAGATATGATGCTGGAGACAGAGGCTGGGGGCATGGTCCCAGTGTGGTTGGAAGCTGCAGGAGATCGATCTCCTGACATGATCCAAGTGTGGTTGCAGCATACAAAACTGGGGACGAGAGCCACATGTGGTTGGAGACTGAAGATATGCTCCAGGAGACAAGACTGGGGACATGATCCACATGTGGTTGGAGATATGCTGCTGGGGACATGATCCACATGTGGTTGGAGATATGCTGCTGGGGACATGATCCACATTTGTTTGGAGACTGGAGAAATGCTGCAACAAACAAGACTAAGGACATGATCCACATGTGGTTGGAGACTGGACATATGCCGTAAAAAAGACAAGACTGAGGACATGATCCACATGTGGTTGGAGACTGGACATATGCCGTAAAAGACAAGACTGAGGAGATGATCCACATGTGGTTGGAGACTGGACATATGCCGTAAAAGACAAGACTGAGGAGATGATCCACATGTGGTTGGAGACTGGACATATGCTGTAAAAGACAAGACTAAGGACATGATCCACATGTGGTTGGAGACTGGAAATATGCCGTAAAAGACAAGACTGAGGAGATGATCCACATGTGGTTGGAGACTGGACATATGCCGTAAAAGACAAGACTGAGGACATGATCCACATGTGGTTGGAGACTGGACATATGCCGTAAAAAAGACAAGACTGAGGACATGATCCACATGTGGTTGGAGACTGGACATATGCCGTAAAAGACAAGACTGAGGAGATGATCCACATGTGGTTGGAGACTGGACATATGCCGTAAAAGACAAGACTAAGGACATGATCCACATGTGGTTGGAGACTGGAAATATGCCGTAAAAGACAAGACTGAGGAGATGATCCACATGTGGTTGGAGACTGGAAATATGCCGTAAAAGACAAGACTGAGGACATGATCCACATGTGGTTGGAGACTGGAGGTATGCTGCCAGATACAAGACTGAGGACATGATCTACATGTGCTTGGGAACTGGAGATATGCTGTAACATACAAAACTTCTGTCCCCTGCAGGATATCTCCAGACTCCAACCACATGTGGATGATGTCCATCCACCATGTGGTTGGAGTCTGGAGATATCCTGTAGGGGACAGATAATGGGGACATGATCCAAGCGTGGTTGGAGACTGGAGATATGCTGGAGGAGATCGTTGAAGACTGGAGCATGAGCCGTCCCTATTACCACCCGTTACTGAAAAATACCTTCACTACTGGCTGCTGGGATCAATTGAATTGCTCAAGAAGTACCACATTATCCGCCATTTCCAATGAACCTTATTCTGGAGGAGAAAACTATTATGGTTCGTGAAATCAAACTTTTTTTTTTTTTTTAAATAATAAAGTTACCCCTCCTTATTAAATCGATGTCTGATGGAGAT
Source organism: Lithobates septentrionalis (assembly GCA_037952835.1). Classification (NCBI taxonomy): domain Eukaryota; kingdom Metazoa; phylum Chordata; class Amphibia; order Anura; family Ranidae; genus Lithobates; species Lithobates septentrionalis. The sequence goes on from JBBDGP010005265.1 coordinate 88,072, forward strand.
CTTAATTTTGGGCGGATGCTCTTAGGAGCTCTGGGTCTTGGGTATGGGAATTCCCAGCTCCACCCACCCAAGGGGGTCTCATCCAGACTGCTGGACACTCAATTTCACAAGAACCAACTGCCGTGCCCTCAGTCCAGAAGTCTGGCTATAAGCCAACAGGTGCCGCCTCGGCCTACCAAACACCCACCCATACATAAAATATCAGTTTTTCGTGAATTTAACATTTAATTAATTCCCTGCAGAATATTAAATCACATTTATGGGATCGGATGCATAAAAAAAATCAGTTGCAGTATTGCAGGAAGCAGCTGATGTGATAACCGGATTCATTAAGGATTGCTGTGGTGGTTATGGAGTGGAATGCCAGGGGCCCCCCAGGGAGGCTCGGGGCCCTCATGCAACAATTGTACGAATTGCACACTTGCGGCAGGTGGAGGTCCCTAGGCCCTTGTATGATGAGAGCAGCTCCCTGTTCAAAGATTTCTCTTCCATTTCATCATCTCTCTCTCCCCCCACTACGACACCTGCAGGATAACTGGGGGGCCCCGTGGGGCATCAACCTGCCACATCTGTCCAGCTGGGGGGGGTGATGAAAACTAAGCAAGAGATACCAGACCAGCTACAACATTGATCATTCCCCAAATAGTGTCCTGCCAGTACACAAGTCACCGAGCACTGCCGACATATCGCAATGTTCTGATCACATGCAGGATCCTTCACTCTCACCGGTCTACAGCAAGTGACTTCCCAACACGATGGGAGATACACAATACCATCAAAAGTCTGTGAACCCCTCACCATCACACCTACTGTACATCAGATTGTCGGACATTCCATTGCTAAACCATGCCCATTATTATGGAGTCTCTTAACCCTTCTGGGAAGACTTTGCATAAGATTTTGGAAGGTGTCTGTGGGAATTTGTGCCAATTTGTGAGATCAGGTACTGATGTAGGATGAGAAGACCTGGCTCACACATTAGCCTCACATCGGGCACCAAAAAAGGAGACCTGGCCCACACATTGGGCACACATCAGGCCTCATCCTGTTGGGTTCCAAAAAAAAGGAGACCTGGCCCACACAACGGGTCCCATGTAGGGCATCAATAAAAGGAGGAGACCTGGCTCACACATCAGGCCTCATGTTGGGCACCATAAAAAATAAAATGACCTGGCTCACACATCAGCATTTCAATTCCCCCCAAAAGTGTTTAGTAGGGACGCTAGAGCAGCTATGGCCAACTGGCTATGAACTTCCTTGTTTTAGTCCGGTCGTACGTCATCACGTACGAATCCGTCGGACCTTGGTTGATCGTGTGTAGGCAAGTCCGTCAAAAAGTCGCCGGGCAAAGTATGCCGTGATGTCCGGTCGTGTGTACGCGGCATTACCCTTATCCTGGACCCTCTAACCACTTCCCATGGGTTGTATTGTGGTACACTTGTTTTCTCCAGCTGAATTTATACTGTTCCTCCCCCAGAGGTTGCTATGTGTTCCTTGAGTCGGGGCCGATGGACCTCCCATTTGATGATGTCTGCATAGTTCCTTGGGTCCACAGTGGGCCTATAGGCAAGGAATGAGCACCAACAATCTGTGAAGATTCTCCTTTATCTAGGTCATGGTATAGCTAGTAGTAAGTAGGGGTGCAACGGATCGTCATCGATCCGTGATCCGATCCGCGGAGGTTGATCCGTACGGGACACCCGCAATCCACGGAGCGCTCTGTGGCCTCGGCCATAGGAAAGGCCGCGGCTTCGGCCTAGCTCCGGAGCGGCGGCCATCTTGGTACACCCGGCGGCCGTTTAGCACGTGATCGCTCCGTCAAATGACGGAGCGATCACTTGTAACAAACCGGCGTCATGTCATGACGCCGGTTCCTCTCTCCCCTCTATGTACTGATCTGTACAGTGGAGGGAGAGATCGGATGGCAGCAGTGCCAATACTCTGCAATGCCCTGACAATACTCTGCAATGCCCTGCTGCAATGCCCTGACAATACTCTGCAATGCCCTGACAATATCCTGCCAATACCCTGCCAATAGGAGATTGTGGATATTACAGTGGGGGAGATTTTTTTTTTGTTGATCCGAAAATGATCCGAACCGTGACTCCTGATCCGAGGAACGATCCGAACCGTGAGTTTTTTGATCTGTTGCACCCCTAGTAGTAAGTCACATAGACTTGTTCTGTAATGTTGACATTTTGTACCTTCTGCTAATGACCGATGGACCTCCCACCCAGTGAGGCCTACATAGTTCCCTGAGTAGTAACTGATGGACCTCCCACCCGACGATGCCTACATAGTTCCTTGAATAGTGGCTGATGGGCCTCCAACCCGATGATGCCTAAATAGATCATTGAGTAGTGGCTGATGCACCTCCCATCTGACAATGCCAACATAGTTCCTTAAATAGTGACTGATGGCCGATGGACCTCCCACCCAACGATACCCACATAGTTCCTTGAGTAGTGGCTGATGGACCTCCCATCTGATGATGCCTACATAGTTCCAAGGCCAACATCATTTGGCAGAGCCAGCAGCATGACACCACTGATCTTTATAGCCATCTGTAATGGGGACATTTTTACCCCAATGGCCCCCAATTAACTGGCACTAGAAGGGGTTCTCCAACATATAAAATTATTTCAAGGGTTTTTCTGGAGTAAAAGGGTTGAGAAAGGCTGTTATATGCAATGTTACCGACTGCAATCGAGTTGAACACCCCTCCACCCATGAGGCCTGATGGCTCAGTCCAGAAGTATAATGTCGGTTCTGTAACTTTACTTCTAGATATGGCCTCCTCCCAGGTGGATTTCCATGGAAACCCCTCTTCCCCCCCGACTGTGGTTCTACCCCGCTGTACCCGTTTTCTGCTTTTCTAATGAAAAATCACTAAAGAAAAAAGTAAATAGAAAAAAAACCAGTTGATCGAGTGAAGGTAAAAACGTTTTTTACTATTTCGCCCCAAATCGCGTCAACGTTCCACTAGAGTTGCCCACACAAGTCACAATCTGATGGTGGATTTCCTGTTCCTACCAACGTCTTAATCTGATCGTTCAGTTCGATGGAAATAATTTTTCGCTCAATTACGACAGGAACGTTCTGACTGGATCAAAACAGAATATCGCTCAGATAAGAGCAAACCTGCATCGTCCTGCCTGATACGTAGCGAACGTCTACAGCTCTTGTCAACAAATGACGGAGAATCGTCAAAAGGACTGAGCGTACGTGGGGTCACCCAGCAATGTTCATGAATAGGAAGTGATTGGATCTAATAAACAGATGAACGACCTTCATTAAACATTACAACCAATAGGCGGGCAGGGTGCTCAGCCCATTGACCCCCCGCCGCCGTCCTTTCAGATCGGTCATCTCAGAAGTCCATCTCAATAATCTTATAGTTCCATCGCAATAATAAAAGTGATATAAACCGATCGCTAAAATCCCTTTCAAAAAAGGACTAAATCTGCAACTTTCATTAAAATAATCCCTGGCGATCCTGCCAGGAAGGTCCTTGTTCAGGAATTTCCTGTTATAGGGTGACGATGCTCTGTCCCCATCTGTGAATTGCTCTCCTGCGTTGTCACCCTTTCACGCAGAATTCCTTTGGAGGCTACAAGCGACTGTTTAAGGTGTTCAAAAAAAAAAAAAAAAAAAAATCAAAAAAGGTTAAGTAACCCCTACAACCCCCCCCCCCCCCCCCGGGGCCCCAACCCTACCTCCGCCCCCACCCTACCCCCCGCCTTCTCATTTTTTCTGAACACATTAAACAGCCACTTGTAGCCTCCATAGGTAATCTGTGTGACAGGGTGACAACGCAGTAGAGAAATTTGCAGACGGGGACAGAGCGTTGTCACCCTTACATAGGTGCACATCCTACGGCCCTCCAGATGTGCTAACAAAGGAAAGAAAAAGTGAAGACCCCCCCCAGCATCTACATGGAAAATAGAATAACATATCGCCATAGCCAAAACTTTTTTTAGTTTGGTATTAGATACAATATGTCAGGGTTAGATCTCCCATCAGGTTCTTATAGCAGAGTCCCCATTGGGGAGATTTCCTTCACTTCCTGTTCTGGAGAAAACAACAGGAAGTGACAGTTATAACTGGAAGAGGTTTCCCCAGTCCATTTCCACACATCTTCCTGTTCTAGCGACAATGCAACATTTTAGATTTCCCATCATTTCCTGTCTCAATGGTGACAGTTCTCAGGACGCCAAGAGGATTGTGGATCTCCATATTATCATCCCATTGATGCCCATTAAAACCCAGCAGGGGGTCCAACCCTTTGGTAATATTAGAAACTCACAACAACACAGAAAAGGAATCAGGGGGACGCAACGCGCTGGGGCTCAGGGTAAAATCTGCGGGCCAACGTCATTTACCACCCCGTTTATCTGAGGGGGCGACCCCCCCCCCCCCCCACACACACACACACTAATTATTAAATGGCACCGAGGAGATGACCTGCCGTTAACCCCTTCTTGGCAGCGATTACGGAAGCGCACAAAATCAGGAGGGGATATAAGAATCATGCTGATCCTTGAGATCCCCGCCTCCCAAATTCTCCAAGAACGCACAGCAGGACTATAAATGTGGGGGTGCACTGTTTCCCAGAGGACACGGCACAAAGGAGAGAAAAGACCCTTCACTAGGTGACACAACCCTGGGGGCATTCTGCTACGGCCACATCTAGCCATGACAAACAATGCAGCTCGATTTATAAGCAAGCACCCCCAACTAAGCCCATCCACATACCGCCCCCTACAAGGAATGAGCTACGAGGGGCAGATCAGAAAGAATGATCACGTCAGTTCCCAGTGACGTCTATCCTGCCCTTTAAAGTCCAAGATCACACGGGTGTATACTGACAGCACTGGCAGGTGTGGGAGGGGAATTTGCCGCACAGTCAGGGCCCCGGGGTTTTCAGTTATGGGGCCCACAAACAAGGCGTGAGATCACCGCCAAACATTAAAGCGAACACTGTAGGAGCCCAGCACAGAGCCACAAGGCCCAGGACAGGAGTCACACAGCAGCTTTATTTTTAAGGGGACTGCAAGGGGCACGGCAAGGACCCCAAATATTTGGTCAAAACTACACTTATTATAATAGTGTCTACACTGGAGAGCCCAGGGGTCCCTGATAAGGTCACTATAGGAAATTAGCTACACTGTATAGAAGCCGGACCCCTGAACTTCCAATCATGGCCCCCCTGTGGACCCCCCCAAAGTCCAATCACAGCCCCCAGGGAAGCCTGAGTTCCCCATTACAGCCCCTCAGGTGGGCTGGCAAGTCTCTGACAGCTCGGGTTGCTCCTGTAACCCTCTTGCTGCACTGGAGAGCCCAGGGATCCATAAGGTCACCTCTAGGAAATGGACTACATTGCATAGAAGCAGGACCCCCAAACATGCAATCACAGCCCCCCCCAGGAAACCCTGAGCTCCACATTACAACCCCTCGGGAGTGCTGCCAGGTCTCTGACAGCTCGGTTTGCTCTTGTAACCCTTTCTACACTGGAGAGCCCAGGGGTCCAAAATAAGGTCAAAATAGGAAATAGGGGGTCCCGCAAAGAAGAGGGACCCCCGATGCGGCCAATCACAGCCCCCTGAACAGCCAATCACAGCACCCAGGGAACCCTAAGTGCCCCATTACAGCCCCTGGGGAAGGCTGACAAATGTCTGACAGCTCGGGTTGCTCCTGTAACCCTCTTGCTGCACTGGAGAGCCCAGGGATCCATGATAAGGTCACTTCTAGGAAATGGACTACATTGCATAGAAGCAGGACAACCAAACATCCAATCACAGCCCCCCCCCCCCCCCCCAGGAAACCCTGAGCTCCACATTACAACCCCTCTGGAGTGCTGACAGGTCTCTGACAGCTCGGTTTGCTCTTGTAACTTTCTACACTGGAGAGCCCAGGGGTCCAAAATAAGGTCAAAATAGGAAATAGGGGGTCCCGCATAGAAGAGGGACCCCTGATGCGGCCAATCACAGCACTCAGGGAACCCCGAGTGCCCCATTACAGCAGCCCCTGGGAAAGGCTGACAAATGTCTGACAGCTTGGGTTGCTTGCTGTAACTCTCAGCCCAGGGGTCGTTGACTTATACACTGACCTATACACTGCATAGAAGCGGGACCCCTGAATGTCCAATCCCAGCCCCCCAGTTGACCCCCAAATGTCCAATCACAGCCCCCCCAGGGAACCTTGAGTGCCCCTTTACAGCCCCTTGGGAGAGCTGACAAGTCACTGACAGCTCAGGTTGCTCCTGTAAGGTCACTAAGGAAATGGACTACACTGCATATAAGCGGGACCCACAAATGTCCAATCACAGCCCCCCCCCCCCCCGGGGGACCCTGGGTGCCCCATTACAGCCCCTCAGGAGGGCTGACAAGTCATTGACAGCTCAGGTTGCTCCTGTAACACTCTTGCTGCACCGGAGCATCCAGGGGTCCCCCATAAAGGTCACTATAGCAAATGGACTACACCGCATAGAAGCGGGACCCCCAAACGTCCAATCACAGCCCCCAGGGAACCCCAAGCACCCCATTACAGCCCCTCGGGAGTGCTGGCAGGTCTCCGACAGCTCAGGTTACTCCTTTAACTCTCTTGTTGCTGTACTGGAGAGTCCAGGGGTCCCCGATAAGGTCACTATAAAGGAAATTGACTACACTGCATAGAAGCGGGACCCCTGAACATCCAATCACAGCCCTCAGGGAAGCCTGAGCTCCCCATTACAGCCCCCCCAGGAGGGCTGATAAGTCTCTAACCACTCAGGTTGTTCCTGTAACAGTCTTGCTGGACTGGAGAGCCCAGGGGTCCCCGATAAAGGTCACCATAGGAAATGAACTACACTGCATAGAAGCGGCACCCCCAAACGTCCAGTCACAGCCCCCAGGGAACCCTAAGCACCCCATTACAGCCCCTTGGGAGTGCTGGCAGGTCTCCGTCAGCTCAGGTTGCTCCATTAACTCTCTTGTTGCTGTACTGGAGAGCCCAGGGGTCCCCGATAAGGTCACCATAGGAAATGGACTACACCGCATAGAAGCGGGACCCCTGAACATCCAGTCACAGCCCGTCTGGGGACCTCCAAAACGTCCAATCACAGTCCCCAGGAACCCTGAGCACCCCATTATAGCCCCTCGGGTGCACTGACAGGTCTCTGACAGCTCAGGTTGCTCCTGTAAATTCTCTTGTTGCTGTACTGAAGAGCCCAGGGGTCCCAGATAAGTTCACTATAAAGGAAATGGACTACACCGCATAGAAGCGGCACCCCCAAACGTCCAATCACAGCCCCCAGGAACCCTAAGCACCCCATTACAGCCCCTCGGGTGCACTGACAGGTCTCTGACAGCTCAGGTTGCTCCTGTAAATTCTCTTGCTGTGTCATCACCACCAAACACGCCGATTATCACCTTATTAGCACCGCACACACCTTGGCCTTAATCCGTCTCCAGCAGAAAAAAAAACAACACAGCGCGGTGAGGAAACCTGAAGACGCAATCACCTGGAATCTGCCAGATCCAGTCCGCAGGTATCACTACCCGCAGCAGGAACATGTAAAGTAGTCGGGGAGGGCCCTTACAAGCCGGGAGTCAGGGAAAGATCTGGTTACCGGCCAGGAAGACACAGATCCTTGGTGGCTCCTCGTACTACAGCCTAATAAATACAAAATCGCAATGTGGGGGGAGGGGGGGGGGGGCGGACATTATATAGTGATACTATTTCATGTTGTATACCCCAGGAGCTTGCACTCCTCTGAATTTAAATGGTGACACCCCCCCCCCCCCCCCCCAGAGTGACCGCAGACGGCGGATATTTTCCAGCATCCTGGATGATCTATTCAGCTCATTTCAAATAAGATTTTGGCGGTGATGTGCGTTTTTTGAATTTGCGGCACGTTAAAAAAACTGGATATTGTGTGAGATGTGACAGTGAACCCCCCCCCCCCCCCAGGACAGAACAGCAGCGACCCGCAGAGCTGACACTTCAATCTCACAAGGCGGTGAGTCAGCACACATACACAGCAACGGCGGCAAGTGTCACCCGTCCTGTTTGAGGAAATGGTAAATAGGACGTCACACCCCTGTAATTACAGCTCATTATCTGACACACAGACCCCTCCCAAAACACACAGCACCCTTTAACCAACCTGGGCCAAGCCCCCAGCGGCACCTGACGACGAGGTGGGGGGGTTTGGGAGGAGGAGGAGGTGTGGGGAAGTTTATCCAGAGGGTCCGGTCAGACCTGACTCAACTGTCAGCGTGCAGCACTTTGCAGACGGTTGGGCTGGTGGGCTGCGCCTTTAAGAGGTCTGTCAGTTGAAGGACTTCCTTATCTGTGTGCTGGAGGGTGTCAGGACCTCCGGGCTGTTTACACATCCCCCCCACAACCCCGGCCGCCGCCTTGTGTACACGTCAATACACCCCCCCCCCCCCGCCAAACCGGCTGTGACCACCTCCACCCGGAGACCGCGCCGTGTACCCACAACTCCACCATAAGGAGTCTAGTAAAACGCCCACTAACCCCCGAAAAAGCGCGACACGTATAAAAAGCGCCCATTTCTAATGATGTGCTAATAGCGGCGTCTACGGCTGAAGCGTGGCGGCCATCTTTAAAATCGCCATATAAAAAAAGTTTACCCTCATCTGTCTGGCCATGGTTGCGTGACTTCTGTAGCTAAAAAAAAACCCAAAAAACTGGTCGGCCATCTTTAACGTCATATAAAAGCGAGCCGTCGCGGGTTAAACATCTGTCGGCCATCTTTAATGCGGCATTAAGCGCAATATTGTTTAAAGCGAAGCTTACGGCAGCCATTTTTATCGCATGGCGTCACGTGGCATTGATGTTGCTGAACTTCTGTCTGCCATCTTTAATGCAGTCGTGTGACATCTACAACTTGTCGCCCATCTTTGACGCCATAAAACTTGTGCTGTCTGCAGCCTAAACATCTGTCGGCCATCTTTAATGTGGTGGCGTACAGACGCGTTGGTCATTTTTAATGCTGTATATAGCGAGCGGTCGCAGCTGAAACATCTGTCGGCCATCTTTAATGTGGCATCTGTAAAGCCAAGTTTATATCGGCCATCTTTAACACGCTATATTGTGCATCTTTAGGGCTACACTTGTGTCGGCCATCTTTAAATGTTTTTTATAAACGCACATCTATAAGGCTACACTTGCGTCGGCCATCTTTAATGTGGTATAAACGCACGGCATCTATAAGGCTACACTTGCGGTGGCCATCTTTAATGTGGTATAAACGCACGGCATCTATAAGGCTACACTTACGTCGGCCATCTATAAAGGCTAATATTGTGTCGGCCATCTTTAACGCGGTATAACGTAACGGCATCTATAAAGCGAATATTGTGTCGGCCATCTTTATTTGCGGCTTTAAGCACGGTATCTTTACAGTGAAACTTGTGGCAGCCATCTTTAAAATCTCAGAAACGTCACACAGCATTGATAAAGCTTAACTTCTACCGGCTGTCTTTAAAACGCAGTTGCGCGGCATCTACAGCTAGACTGCGTCAGCCATCTTTAACGCCTTATAACGCGAGCCATTGTGGATTAAACATCTGTCAGCCATGTTTATGTGGCATCTGTAAAGCCAAAACTTGTATCGGCCATCTTTAAAGCGTTATAGCGTGTGGCAACTGAAGGGCTACACTTGTGTCGGCCATCTTTAATGTGGTATACATTGCATGGCATCTATAGGACTAAACTTAAGTCAGTCATCTTTAATGTGATATAAACGCACAGCATCTATAAAGCTGAACTTCTGTTGGCCATCTTTAGCGTGGTATAATGCGTGGCATCTATAGGTCTACACTTAAGTCGGACATTTTTAAATGCGGTATATCGTGCAGCATCTATAGGGTTGAACTTTTGTCGGCCATCTTTAAAAGCACCATAAACGCACGGCATCTATAAAGCTGAATTCTGTTGCTACGCATTATACCACATTAAAAAAATGATCATCTATAGGGCTAAACCTTTGTCGGCCATCTTAAATGTGGTATAACGCATGGTATCTATAGGGCTAAACTCGTGTCAGCCATCTTTAATGTGGTATAACGCACAGCATCTATAATGCTGAACTTCTGTCGGCCATCTTTGATGTGGTATAACGCACAGCATCTATAAGGCTAAACTTGTGTTGACCATCTTTAATGCTGTATAATGCATGGCATCTATTAGGGCTAAACTTGCATCGGCCATCTTTAAACGCATGGAATTTATAGGGCTAAACTCGCATCAGCCATCTTTCACGCATGGCCTCTATAGGGCTAAACTGGCATAGGCCATCTTTAAATGCATGCCATTTATAGGGCTAAACTTGCGTCGGCCATCTTTAATGCATGGCATTTTTAGGGCTAAACTTGCGTCGGCCATCTTTAATGCATGGCATTTATAGGGCTAAACTTGCGTCGGCCATCTTTAACTCGATATTAAGCTCAGCACGTACAACCTGATTTTCTTTCGCCCATTTCTGACGCCACATAAAACGCATCGCTCTACGAACCAAAACTCCTTTCGCCCATCTCCATCGCCGGCGTTCCATAAAAACCCAGGCGCGTCAGATGGCCAAAGGGGTCAGGCAGAGGGCAGTCGGCCGGCGCTCTGCCACCCCCCCCCACCATGTCCCCGAATAATCGCCACGCCAGATCCGCAGAGAGCCGGGGGAGGTGGGATTCCGTGTCCTCCTCCGCAAATCCACCGCGACCTCCATCGCTAAAGACCCCCTTCAACAGCCTGCCGTCAGCAAGGAAAGCCGGGATTAGCGCAGGTTTATCCGCACAGGGAGGGGCGGCCAGGCAAAGGTGACAGGGGTAAAGACTTCATTAACCCCTTCCTCGCCAGCTACCCAGCCCCCCCCCCCCCCCAACATAAAACGCCGTGAAAGTCTACCTGATCTGGCAAAGGAAGGGTTAAACCATAGAAATTATGTTTTCGTTTCATTATTCTGATATCAGGAATACAAAAAGTTTTTTTTTTTTGCAAAGGGGAATATTGGACGTGGAAGTTTACGGGAGGGGAACTCAGAGGGGGAGGAGCCTGAGAGCGAGTGTCAGCTCCTGGGGCAAAGGCAGGTGGATGGGGGGGGGGGGGGGAGACACCTGAAGGCATTGTCACTGGGTACAAAATGTGACAAATGTTAGATGAGAGAGACATGGATACAAATGTCAGAGAAGTAACAAAAAGTATCGAAACGTCACAATGTAACAAATAGGAATGTATGGAAATAGGAGCCAGTGATGAGGAATGTATCCAAATGTCACAATGTATCAAAAACATATGACAGTACAACAATGTATCAAACACATATGACAGTGCAACAATGTATCAAAAACATATGACAGTACAACAATGTAACAAATCTACTACTAGAAATGTATCACAATATCATAAACCTAGGAAGTGTTATATAGTAGTAATAATAATAATAATATTATTATTATTATTATTATTAAGACAAACCAGGAAGAGAGGTAACAAAGTAACAATGGGCTGATTGCCCGAAGCAGGAAACGTATGAGGGGGTCACATAGGAGGAAGTTCATCCACACATTACAATGTAACAATCAAAGAAATAAATAGAAATGTTTGGATCGGGGACACCGGGAATCATTTTCATACATGAAGAGGAATAAAGGAGAAGACGGAGGAAGGGGGTGGCGTTGGCGAGGGGGGGGGGGGTGGGGGGGGTGATAAGAACGCGGGGTCGGGGGTAAAGTCTGCAATATGGCACAGCAAAAAAAAAAAAAAATCATAAACAAGGCGGGGTCTGGTAAGGGAGGGGGCAGGGCCATACAGGGGCAAAAAAAAGAGAAGAAAATTCCCTCCAGATGGGATATATAAAGGGGGGGCAGGGATGGTGAGGGTTAAATGTGACAGGTGACAGATGTAACCCAGGTGAGGGGCAATAACTGGCACTGATGCCAATGCGGGGGGGGGTAGATAATACATCTGCCAGGACCCTATGTGCTGGGCAGGGGATGGTAGGGTTCGGTGGGGGGGTCTCAGATCAGAGGGGAGCCCCCTGGGTGTTGGGGGGGTCTCAGAGAGGAGACATCCTGGGTGTTGGGGGGGTCTCAGCTCAGAGAGGAGACATCCTGGGTGTTGGGGGGGTCTCAGAGAGGAGACATCCTAGGTGTTGGGGGGGGGGTCTCAGCTCAGAGAGGAGACATCCTGGGTGTTGGGGGGGTCTCAGAGAGGAGACATCCTGGGTGTTGGGGGGGGTCTCAGAGAGGAGACATCCTGGGTGTTGGGGGGGTCTCAGCTCAGAGAGGAGACATCCTGGGTGTTGGGGGGGTCTCAGCTCAGAGAGGAGACATCCTGGGTGTTGGGGGTCTCAGCTCAGAGAGGAGACATCCTGGGTGTTGGGGGGTCTCAGCTCAGAGAGGAGACATCCTGGGTGTTGGGGGGTCTCAGCTCAGAGAGGAGACATCCTGGGTGTTGGGGGTCTCAGCTCAGAGAGGAGACATCCTGGGTGTTGGGGGGTCTCAGCTCAGAGAGGAGACATCCTGGGTGTTGGGGGGTCTCAGCTCAGAGAGGAGACATCCTGGGTGTTGGGGGGTCTCAGCTCAGAGAGGAGACATCCTGGGTGTTGGGGGGTCTCAGCTCAGAGAGGAGACATCCTGGGTGTTGGGGGGTCTCAGCTCAGAGAGGAGACATCCTGGGTGTTGGGGGGTCTCAGCTCAGAGAGGAGACATCCTGGGTGTTGGGGGGTCTCAGCTCAGAGAGGAGACATCCTGGGTGTTGGGGGGTCTCAGCTCAGAGAGGAGACATCCTGGGTGTTGGGGGGTCTCAGCTCAGAGAGGAGACATCCTGGGTGTTGGGGGGTCTCAGCTCAGAGAGGAGACATCCTGGGTGTTGGGGGGTCTCAGCTCAGAGAGGAGACATCCTGGGTGTTGGGGGGTCTCAGCTCAGAGAGGAGACATCCTGGGTGTTGGGGGGTCTCAGCTCAGAGAGGAGACATCCTGGGTGTTGGGGGGTCTCAGCTCAGAGAGGAGACATCCTGGGTGTTGGGGGGTCTCAGCTCAGAGAGGAGACATCCTGGGTGTTGGGGGGTCTCAGCTCAGAGAGGAGACATCCTGGGTGTTGGGGGGTCTCAGCTCAGAGAGGAGACATCCTGGGTGTTGGGGGGTCTCAGCTCAGAGAGGAGACATCCTGGGTGTTGGGGGGTCTCAGCTCAGAGAGGAGACATCCTTGGGTTTCAGGGGGTCTCAGCTCAGAGAGGAGACATCCTGGGTGTTGGGGGGTCTCAGCTCAGAGAGGAGACATCCTGGGTGTTGGGGGGTCTCAGCTCAGAGAGGAGACATCCTGGTTGTTGGGGGGTCTCAGCTCAGAGAGGAGACATCCTGGGTGTTGGGGGGGGGGTCTCAGCTCAGAGAGGAGACATCCTGGGTGTTGGGGGGGGTCTCAGCTCAGAGAGGAGACATCCTGGGTGTTGGGGGGGCTCAGCTCAGAGAGGAGACATCCTGGGTGTTGGGGGGGGGGGGTCTCAGCTCAGAGTGGAGACATCCTGGGTGTTGGGGGGGGGGGGTCTCAGCTCAGAGAAGAGACATCCTGGGTGTTGGGGGGTCTCAGCTCAGAGAGGAGACATCCTGGGTGTTGGGGGGTCTCAGCTCAGAGAGGAGACATCCTGGGTGTTGGGGGGTCTCAGCTCAGAGAGGAGACATCCTGGGTGTTGGGGGGTCTCAGCTCAGAGAGGAGACATCCTGGGTGTTGGGGGGTCTCAGCTCAGAGAGGAGACATCCTGGGTGTTGGGGGGGTCTCTCAGCTCAGAGAGGAGACATCCTGGTTGTTGGGGGGTCTCAGCTCAGAGAAGAGACATCCTGGGTGTTGGGGGGTCTCAGCTCAGAGAAGAGACATCCTGGGTGTTGGGGGGTCTCAGCTCAGAGAAGAGACATCCTGGGTGTTGGGGGGGGGGGTCTCAGCTCAGAGAAGAGACATCCTGGGTGTTGGGGGGTCTCAGCTCAGAGAGGAGACATCCTGGGTGTTGGGGGGTCTCAGCTCAGAGAGAGACATCCTGGGTGTTGGGGGGTCTCAGCTCAGAGAGGAGACATCCTGGGTGTTGGGGGGTCTCAGCTCAGAGAGGAGACATCCTGGGTGTTGGGGGGTCTCAGCTCAGAGAGGAGACATCCTGGGTGTTGGGGGGTCTCAGCTCAGAGAGGAGACATCCTGGGTGTTGGGGGGTCTCAGCTCAGAGAGGAGACATCCTGGGTGTTGGGGGGTCTCAGCTCAGAGAGGAGACATCCTGGGTGTTGGGGGGTCTCAGCTCAGAGAGGAGACATCCTGGGTGTTGGGGGGTCTCAGCTCAGAGAGGAGACATCCTGGGTGTTGGGGGGTCTCAGCTCAGAGAGGAGACATCCTGGGTGTTGGGGGTCTCAGCTCAGAGAGGAGACATCCTGGGTGTTGGGGGGTCTCAGCTCAGAGAGGAGACATCCTGGGTGTTGGGGGGTCTCTCAGCTCAGAGAGGAGACATCCTGGTTGTTGGGGGGGTCTCAGCTCAGAGAGGAGACATCCTGGGTGTTGAGGGGTCTCTGCCCTAAGCAGTGGGGGTACAGCGGGGGAGGAAGGCTGATCAGGCGGATGAATGTACACAGTTTGGGGGGGTGTCTGGGGCAGGGGGGGGGGGGGGGGTCTGACACTTCCAGAGAGGGGATCCGGCCAGGTCACATGAGTACGGAGACGGGAGGGCCCCCGGGGAATGGTGGGGGCCCTGTGTGTGTGTGCTGGGAGGGCGATGACGATAGACTGGCACAGAGATGACAGAGGGGTCTGTGCCCAGCACGGGGGGAGGGGGGCAGAGGAGACGACACTTCTTGGGGGTGGGGGGGATCAGGTCGTTGTCACCCAGGTAAGGGGGGGGGGACAGACGGAGAAGCGATGAGATGACAGGGTGGGGGGTGGGTCCCTCAGGTGTCGGTGGGGGGGGTATGTCCCTCAGGTGTCGGTGGAGGGGGGGGGGGGGTATGTCCCTCAGGTGTCGGTGGGGGGGTCTCAGGTGTTGGTGGGGGGGGTCTCACCTGCGGTGTCGGCCGATCCTGGGTGGGGGGGGTTGGGGGGGGGGGGTCAGCCTGCGTCCCCTCGTCCTCTGCAGCCGCCTTCGTCGTCTCTTCTTCCTCCTGCGGTCTGGGTGGGCTCTGGGCTGCAGAAGCCTCTGGCTCTCCCCCCTCCCCTCCTGTCACACCTGTCCTGTCCCCTCCCAGCACCCTCACCTGTCCCCTGGATACAGCTACACCCTGCCACTTCCTGGATCCCACCTGCCTGCCCCTCCCCCCCCTCCTCCCCACCTGCCACAGGTTGCCCCAGCCCCCGTCACTGGCCCCTCCCTGCCACCTTTAAACTCTGCCCAGCTGCCATCCTCATGGGGGCCACCTTAACTGACAACCAGGAAGTGCCCTGCGCCACCGGCGCCGCCCATTGGACGGGGAGGGGGCGGGACTCGCGGAGGCCCGGCCCGGGACTGGCTGAGCGCGCTGGCTGTCAGCCCGAGAGGCGGGGCCGCCGGGACGGTGACGAGGAGTCGGCGGAGGGCTCTTAAGGCGGCGACAGGTGGAGGGGGGGAGAGCGCAGCGCTGGGGGGCCCACCGATAGGATCGATGATAATAAGACCCTCATTACAAATAAATGTGACGATCACCAGGAAATAAATTATATAAATAATAAATATATAAAAATATTAATCAAAATGATCAAATTATTATTATTATCTCCCGCTAAGGCACTTACTATAAATATAATTTTATATTAGTACTATTATTATATTCTTGTTTTTCTTATTATTATTAATATTATTTGCTTATAAATGGGGGGGTATTAATAATATAAAATATATAAAATATTAATAAAAATGATAAAATAATTATTATTATATCCCGCTAAGGAGCTTACTATAATTATATTTTCATATTAGTATTAATATTGTTACTTTTATTATCTTATTATTATTATTATTTTCTTATAAATGAGGGTGGGATAATAATGATAAATATATAAAAATAATAATCAAAATGATAAAATAATTGTAATTAAGTCTCACCAAGGCGCTTACCATAATTATATTTTTATATTAGTACTATTATTATTATATTCCTTTTTCTTATTCTTCTTATTATTTTCTTATACATGGGGGGGATAATATTAATAATAATAAATATATAAAAATAATAATCAAAATGATAAAATTATTATTATTATATCTCGCTAAGGCACTTACTATAATTATATTTTTATATTAGTATTATTATTGTTACTTTAATTATCTTATTATTATTATTTTCATATAAATGAGGGGGGGAGATTTAATAATAAATAATAATAATAATAATAAATATATACAATTAATAATCAAAATAATTACAACAACAATAATAATAACAAAAATAATAATATACAAAATTATAATATCCTTACTGGAATAAAATAATAACAGCAACAAAAATAATAATTATGATTATTATGATCCCCAGTAAGGATATTCTCATAATTATATTTTTAAATTAATATTAATATTGTTACTATTATTATTATTATTGTTATTTTATTATAATTGGGGGGAAGGGGGAATCATATTAATAACAATAAATAGATAATAATCAAACTAATAACAACAACAATAATAATAAAATCAAAAATGATAATATCCTTACTAGAAAATAATAATAAAAACAACAACAAAAATAATAATAAATAATATTATTTATTATTATTATTATTATTATTATTATTATTATTATTCTTATTATTATTATTATTATTATTATGTCACCGTAAGGATAGTATTATAATTATTTTTTATGTTAATATTAATATTTTTACTATTATTATAATCTTATTATTATTATTATTGTTATAATTGTTATTTCCTATAAATGGGGGGAATAATATTATTAATAATAAATAGATAATAACAATAATAATCATAATAAAAATATATTGATAATAATATAAAGAATATAATATCCTTACTGGAATATAATAGTAATAACAACAAAAATAATAATAATTTATATAATATATCACGGTAAGGATATTGTTATAATTAAATATTTTTATATTAGTATTTATATTGTTACTATTATTATTATTATTATTATTATTATTATTATTATTATCTTATTATTATTTTCTTTTTTTTTTTAATCTGTATTTTATTTCATTTTAAACATTTTTATACAAACAAACAAACATAGTACAATTACAAAGCTACACCCTCCACCACACAGCTACACCCCCCAGACACAGCTACACCCCCCAGACACAGCTACACCCCCCACCACACAGCTACACCCCCCACCACACAGCTACACCCCCCACCACACAGCTACAACCCACCATACAGCCACACCCCCACCACACAGCTACACCCCCACCACACAGCTACACCTCCACCACACAGCTACACCCCCACCACACAGCTACACCCCCCACCTCACAGCTACACCCCATCACCACACAGCTACACCCCCCACCTCACAGCTACACCCCATCACCACACAGCTACACCCCCCACCACACAGTCCACACCCCCACCACACAGCTACACCCCATCACCACACAGCTACACCCCCCACCACACAGCTACACCCCCACCACACAGCTACAACCCATCACCACACAGCTACACCCCCCACCACACAGCTACACCCCCCACCACACAGCTACAACCCACACACAGCCACACCCCCCACCACACAGCTACACCCCCCCACCACACAGCTACACCTCCACCACACAGCTACACCCCCACCACACAGATACACCCCCCACCACACAGCCACACCCCCACCACACAGCTACACCCACCACACAGCTTCAACCCTCACCACACAGCTACACCCCACCACACAGCTACCCCCCACCACACAGCTACACCCCACCACACAGCTACACCCCCACCACACAGCTACACCTCCACCACACAGCTACACCCCCACCACACAGCTACACCCCCCACCACACAGCTACACCCCCCACCACACAGCTACACCCCCCACCACACAGCTACACCCCCCACACAGCTGCACCCCACCACACAGCTTCAACCCCCACCACACAGCTACACCCCCCACCACACAGCTACACCCCACCACACAGCTACACCCCCCACCACACAGCTACACCCCCCACCACACAGCTACACCCCCACCACACAGCTACACCCCCACCACACAGCTACACCCCCCCACCACACAGCTACACCCACCACAAAGCTACACCCACCACACAGCTACACCCCCACCACACAGCTACACCCCCCACCACACAGCTACACCCCCACCACACAGCTACACCCCCACCACACAGCTACACCCATCACACAGCTACACCCCACCACACAGCTACACCCACCACACAGCTACACCCCACCACACAGCTACACCCCCCACCACACAGCTACACCCCCACCACACAGCCACACCCCCCACCACACAGCTACACCCCCACCACACAGCTTACACCTCCACCACACAGCTACACCCCCACCACACAGCTACACCCCCCACCTCACAGCTACACCCCATCACCACACAGCTACACCCCCACCTCCACAGCTACACCCCATCACCACACAGCTACACCCCCCACCACACAGCTACACCCCCACCACACAGCTACACCCCATCACCACACAGCTACACCCCCCACCACACAGCTACACCCCCCACCACACAGCTACAACCCATCACCACACAGCTACACCCCCCACCACACAGCTACACCCCCCACCACACAGCTACAACCCACCACACAGCCACACCCCCCACCACACAGCTACACCCCCCACCACACAGCTACACCTCACCACACACTACACCCCCCACCACACAGATACACCCCCCACCACACAGCCACACCCCCACCACACAGCTACACCCACCACACAGCTTCAACCCTCACCACACAGCTACACCCCACCACACAGCTACCCCCCCACCACACAGCTACACCCCACCACACAGCTACACCCCCACCACACAGCTACACCTCCACCACACAGCTACACACCCCCACCACACAGCTACACCCCCCACCACACAGCTACACCCCCCACCACACAGCTACACCCCCCACCACACAGCTACACCCCCCACACAGCTGCACCCACCACACAGCTTCACCCCCCACCACACAGCTACACCCCCACCACACAGCTACACCCCACCACACAGCTACACCCCCCACCACACAGCTACACCCCCCACCACACAGCTACACCCCCCACCACACAGCTACACCCCCACCACACAGCTACACCCCCCACCACACAGCTACACCCACCACAAAGCTACACCCACCACACAGCTACAACCCCCACCACACAGCTACACCCCCACCACACAGCTACACCCCCACCACACAGCTACACCCCCCACCACACAGCTACACCCCCCACCACACAGCTACACCCATCACACAGCTACACCCCACCACACAGCTACACCCACCACACAGCTACACCCACCACACAGCTACACCCCCCACCACACAGCTACACCCCCACCACACAGCTACACCCCCACCACACAGCTACACCCACCACACAGCTACAACCCCCACTACACAGCTACACCCCACACACAGCTACACCCACACACAGCTACACCCCACACACAGCTACACCCCCCACCACACAGCACACCCCCACACACAGCTACACCCCCACCACACAGCTACACCCACCACACAGCTACAACCCCCACCACACAGCTACACCCCACACACAGCTACACCCACACACAGCTACACCCCCCACCACACAGCTACACCCCCCACCACACAGCTACACCCCCCACCAAACAGCTACACCCCCCACCACACAGCTACACCCCACCACACAGCTACACCCCACCACAGAGCTACACCCCAACCACACAGCTACACCCCCCACCACACAGCTACACCCACCACACAGCTACACCCCAACCACACAGCTACACCCCCCCCCCCCCCAAACAGCTACACCTCACCACACAGCTACACCCCTCCAAACAGCTACACCCCACCACACAGCTACACCCCCCACCAAACAGCTGACCCCACTACACAGCTACACCCCCCCAACACACCACACAGCTACACCCCACCACACAGCTACACCCCCCCCCCCCACACCACACAGCTACACCCCCCTACACGCACACACCACACAGCTACACCCCACCACACAGCTACACACACCCCCCCCACACCACACAGCTACACCCCCCCACACCACACAGCTACACCCCACCACACAGCTGCAACCCCCCCCCCCACACCACACAGCTACACCCCACCTAACAGCTTCACCCCCACACACCACACAGCTACACCCCACCACAGAGCTACTCTGTCAGAAACCATGAATTAGACTGAGATAGAAGTACAGTTAAATTACACTTGTTTATTAATAATAAAAAAGGTAAACAAAACAAACGTAGTCAAAACATAACCAGAGTTCAGGAAACAAGACAGATAGTCAGACAAGCCAAAACATCTGGGAGCCAGATAAGAGCATAGTAGAACAGCAAGCAGGATCTGGGGCCAGAAGGAATGTCAGCCAAGCAAGTCTTTAACAGGAACACAGGAGAGCGTCTCTAAAGATGTGACCAAGGCGAAGAAGGAGATCATCTGTCTGGACAGCTTAAGTAGGCAGGACTAACGAGCAGGATATCATCAACAGGTGAGTCACTGTGGAGAGATAGGAGCTGGCAATTAGCCGACAGCTGAGCGGCCAGGAAGGGCTGAGCCCAGCCCTGACAGTACCCCCTCCCCCTCGGAGGACCACCAGGCTTGAGGGGAAAACATGTATGAAAATCACGGAGGAGGACAGGAGCATTTACATCCGAGCATGAGACCCAAGAGCGTCCCTCCGGACCGGACCCCTTCCAATGCACCAGGTGCTGTATGCGCCCACGGAACATACGGGAGTCAACAATGAACTGTACTTCATACTCCTCATGGTTCTCAACCTGTACAGGGTGAGGACATGGCACCGAGGTGGTAAAGCGGTTGCAGACCAAAGGTTTTACTGAGGAGACATGAAATACATTCCAAATATGCATATTAGAAGGAAGGTCTAATGAGTAAGCCACTGAGTTAATCCTGCAAAGAATACGGAAAGGCCCAGTAAACCGAGGTGCGAACTTCAGAGAAGGAACATGAAGTCAGAGGTTGCGAGTTGACAGCCAGACTCTGTCCCCAACCTGGTAGGAAGGCACGGGCAGGCATCTGTGATCAGAATGAGTGTGTGTCTATCATTATTAGCATGTCGCAAAGCCTCCTGGACTTGTGCCCAAGTGGAACGAAGACCACGGAGATGCTCCTCTAACGCAGGAATACTCTGCGGAACAAACAAGTCAGGCAACATGGAAGGTTGGAAACCATAGTTCACCATAAACGGGGACAATCGGGAAGCAGAATTTCAAGGCACTATTGTGAGCAAACTCTGCCCATGGTAAGAGGTCTGACCAGTTGTTGTGATGGTCAGAAATATAGCATTGTAGGAATTGCTCCAAGGACTGATTGGCTCGTTCTGCCGCCCCATTAGACTGTGGGTAATACGCAGAGGAAAAAGCAAGCTGAATACTCAACTGTGCACAAAAGGCTCGCCAGAACTGGGACACAAACTGACTACCCCTGTCTGAGATGATCACCTGGGTAGTCCATGTAAGCGAAAGATCTCCCGAGCAAAAATGGAAGCCAGTTCCTTAGAAGTGGGCAACTTCTTAAGTGGAATACAATGAGACATTTTCAAGAAACGGTCAACCACCATAAGGACTGTGTTGCCCTTGGAGTTGAGTAACTCCACAATGAAATCCATAGAGAGGTGAGTCCAGGTCCTCTCTCCATTGGGTATGGGTTGTAGGAGGCCCACTGGAAGGTGTCATGGAGTCTTACTCTGAGCACACACGGAACAGGCAGCTACGAAGGCAGTTACCATCAGCACAAAGATTAGG